>JACDJE010000188.1:2280013-2427270 GCA_016647715.1 Pavo muticus
GGTCGCCATGCCCGGCTGGGGCCGCGGGGAGGCAGGGGGCAGGCGGCGCTGCTGCCGCCGCGAGCGGGGCCCGGGGCCTCGGCCGACGGGGGGCTTTGCCGGCCCTCAGTGAGCGCCCGGCAGCGCAGTGCCTCCCTCCTTCCTGGAGCGTAGCGGGGAGAAAGGCAGGGGAAGTGCGGTGTTTATTGCTGTGGGGCCTCGCTCCGCCCCGCAGCCCCCAGCGAGAGGCAGGACCCAGGGCACGGCTGGCCGCAGCCTCGCCCCGCGCCGTGCCGGGCGCTGGATGCCAGCCCCGCCGCGCTGCCGCGAGCCCGGCGGCGGCGGCTGGGCATTTGGAGGTGTGCGCGTGTGTTTAACCCCTTCTTGGCTCCTCGGACTTGTACCATGCTGAAGGTCCTCACCAAAAAGCTCAGGAACCAGACTTTGAACGAAATTCAGCCTTTCCAGCTAAAGGTAAGGATGGACAGTGTCGTCTCGGGTGCTTTTGGGCCATCGAGGTAACAAGGACCAGGGATGACAAGGGGCAGTAACTTGTGTTGTTTATTATGCTGGGCCGATTTCCTTTGAGGCAGTACGCTAGGCAGGAGCTGGCCTGGACTCTATCCCCGCTACCGAAGTCGTGTTCTTTGCGCACGGTAGATTACACAGGAGGCACGTGAAGGCAAATGGTTTGTGTGCTTTTCAGTCTAGAAGTACTTACTTTTAACGGGGTTGACGTTCAGCTGCGTGTGCAATCGCCGCTCTCTCTGGGTACCTTTGTATGCACTTTTATCTGCAGCCTTCCAGCCCTCTCCGGACTAGAACCCTGCCGCACTAGGTGCTGTGCAAACACGGTTTGCCTGAAATGCCTTTCAGCTCAGTATTTGCATTTCTCTCCCTTCTGCTCCAGAAGGCTGCAATCTGAGCTGCAATTTGCAGTCTGGCTCCCTGCGTTGACCCGTGGTTTTTCAAACTCTGCTCATGTCCCTCTTTAGCATTCAGAAGAAAAGCTGGGATCACAGATTCAGGACAAGGAATAGCTAAACCCTCCCTGCTAAATGCAAGGAAGAATCTCTTAACTAATGGGGCGAAAATGGAGTCACAATCAGTTAGAAGAATTACAATCTGAGTTGGCAAAAGTATTGTGAACTGGGGGGTACCCACTCAAATCAGCAGTTATTCTGGACCTGCATCCATGCAGCTTGCAGTGTAGTGTCTGGCCCCGAATAAAGAAGGGATGTGGGAAAAGCAGCAGCCCTCAGCGCCTGGGATGGGGGCTGGGGAATCTGCACACCAGTCTCCAGTGGAGCCTTTTGTATGTGTTACACAGAGGCGGATTGCAGTGTGGCTGCACTTCTGCACAGTCACTCTGGACAGGCTGATGACAACTTTTTTAGAAAGGGAACTAATGTTGCCTCAAAGTTTTCTGTCTCTGTACTTCTTCCTGCTGGTCTGGGAGGCAGGCTTAGATTTTAGTTTTGGAAACAAAATAGAGCATTACTTTGTGTGTGCAGAATACCTCTGTGCAGAGGCAGTGGGGGATTTCTTTTGAACACGGTGTTTCTGGACCTAGTGGCTGTGATCACCTCCTTTAGCTTCACTGTTTGTCTCTTAGAGCCTGAAGTTGTGAAGCCCTAAGGCCTTTCTGAAGGAGCTGCTGGGGATATATACAGCATTCAGGATGCTGGAGTGCATGCAGGGAAACCTCAGGATGGGATACCTGCAGCCATTTTGCTCATAGTAGTGCCAAGGTTGTGTGCTGCCAACAGGTGGTCTGCATTTTTGCAGGCTCAGTGGAGAAAGCAGACTCAAGCTTGCACTGTTCCTTGCAAGCATAGACCCTCAGAGGTAGCGTTGCAGCCTGCTGTGGGGAGTGGTACAATGACTGGTATACTTGTGTATGGGCAGAAAGCCAGACTTGCAAACTGTGGGTTTATGTATGTTTTGTAGGCCTTTGGGGACCACATGCAGCAGCCTGCTTTTACTGGAGCCTTGTACCACCACATGAACCACTTAATTAGAGCATGCAACACTCTAGCTCAGTGCAGGGCCAGATCTCTTTGCAGGTGAAGAGATGGTTTCCTGTGGCTGCGCTGCCCGTGAGCCCTGCAATGAGTCCAGCTGACCCACACCATCTCCATCTCCTGCCTCAGTCTGTGGGGCTGTCAGACACTGGCTGGGCTTGTGTGTCCTCAGCTGCCTTGCATGAGTCTGTGTATGTGATCTGTGTAGTGTGTGCATTTGTTGGCTTGCGTGGTACATGCCTTGTTTAAAAGATCCAGTCCTGCTGTCGCTGAAACCTGGTGGAAAGTTAGTGAAGTGTGAGCATCAAGTCAGGCCTATAGTAGCATGAATGTAGAATGTGCAACCAGTGTGAGTAGAATTGAGTACTGATCTCCATCCACCACCCAAACCAAGAGCTTTCTGAGCTTTAAAGGCAGTATGGTTAGCAGCTGTTCTCCTTCACTACCCACTTGCTTTTGCATTTCATGACCTTTGTTGGAAGTTCCCAAATTCAAGAGAAAACAAACTGCTGCTGTGTTTCAGGCTTGCAGCAGTACTGCAATCAGGCAAAGTCCTGGGAGGCTGTCCTTGGGTGAATTGTCAACTCATTTCTGTAAACTTGGGAGAGCTGACTGACCTCTGGTTGGCATCCCAGCTCTGGGAACTTTTTCAGGATGAAATTTCTGCCCACTGTGAAGATCTCATTTTTGGCAGCATGTCCTGAATTGGCTAAGTGTGGCTGTGATGAGTGTTTCTAGACTTCTCCCCCTGGAGAAGCTGAGGGGCCTTATGTAGTGAATCCAGGATTCTACATGCGTCAGCTGCTATATTAATGGACTTTCCTTCTTTCTTTGTAGTGTTGCTCTTTAGGTAGTTGCCCACTAAAGCTGCTTGGAGGGCTTTGACTTAAGAGATGTGCTGGTGTTACTGAGAAACTTCTTGTCCCTTTGTTGTCCTTTCACCAGCAGTCAGCCAGTCCTTCCTTTCATATCATGGTGACTGATGTTTCACCTGCCGTTTGGGTAGCGCGTTTAGCCAGCAATTGCTGGTCAGAGTGACTGGGCTGTGAAGCTTGATAGTTAGGGTTTGTGTTTGGTCCTGCTGCCCCTGCTGCCTCCTTGCTAGACATTCACTCCTCTGCAGTGGAGGCAGCTCAGTGGCAGCTTCTGATCTGTCGTGGTTCACAGCCCAGCCCTTTGGCTTGGAGTCTTTCAGCTGCTGCAGCCAAGTCCAAGAAAGGATGTAAATTGGAGTCTTATTCCTCAGACCTCTTGCTTTGATCATCTGGTGTTCTTGACTAGAGATTAGGCCAGATTTAGAAACCTACGCTGTTTGGCTAGAAACATAGAGCCAGCAACAGCTCTGAATGTATGGGTTAGGGATCATCTCTGGTAACAGCTGGCAACTGGGTCTGTTCCAGAGCAGTCTGTGGGACAGAGGAGAGGAGTGAGAAAAAGGAGTTGTGCCACATCATGCTGAAACGTTTCAAATAGGATGATGAGAGAAGCCCATAACTCAAGATCAGAATTTTTAGCTGGTTTTCCAGTATTTCAATCTAGTAGAGTTTCTGTTTTTTTTTTTTTTTTTTTCTTAGCTTTAGACTGATATCCCTGAGAGCCTGTCCTGAAATACAAGTCAAATTGTTCAAGGTGGCTTTTAAGATCCTGTGTATCCTGGGTTTGTACGTGGTTTATGAGAGAGTCCTGAGCCCTCAAGAAGTGCTCTCTGCCCAGCTCACGGGGCTTGCTACAAATGAAATGCTCATCCCCACAGTTTGGGGCAGGGGTTTCTGGCACAAATGAATTTGTTCTGAGTCCCTCTTCAACTCCTGTGCCCCTGTGTATTTGTGTAGTGGGTAAAGTGTAGATGTCAGTTTTGTAAGCTTTGCTTGCAGGCAAGCTCCTTGGGGCAGGGAGCATCTGCTTAGTACAAGTCTGTGCATTGCCAGTCAAACTAAATCCTTAATTAGTGGCTCTAGGTGTTATCAGAATGAAGCAGTTGGGTTGTGGTGTCTAAAATTAACTGGCTGGAACATGCAGCTGAACAGAGCTTGGCACTTGAAGGGTGGCAATTCCACTCCAGCTTCTCTGTCCATTCAAATGGCTTTGGAGACGATGCAGATGATGCTTTAATCTACAAAAGTTGTTGAATTACCTGCAAATTGGGCATGCCCCTTTTTGACGGGGTAGTGTTACTTAAGACATGTTTGTCGTTTCCTTAATCAATGAAATGAAGTCACATGCAGGTCTGTCCTAGTCACAGAGAAGTGCATTCTGTTCCGTGTTATTCTAGCCTCACGCCTGCTTAAGAGGGAACTGTAGGCTGGGCACTAACAAAGCCACCATGTCAGCTTTCTTCATGTATCCTTGCAGCTTGCACATGTGCCTACGCAGTGATGGGGGCCTGCATCTGGAGTCAGCTATGAGACTCGGGGCTGGCCAGCCCTGAGGAGTGTCTGGGCATCATCCTGGCCCTGCCTGTGTTAAAGGGCCTTGGTTGGCCATGCACAGTGAACCTCAGGCCTGCAGGAGGTGACTTGTGAGATCCTGTCCCAGTAGGAGCTGGTTACTCTGCAGAGCAGGAGGGCTATTAAACTTTTTCTTCTTGAATCAAAATAGAGCCAAGTAGCTCCCTTATTATTGATGCACAGTGGGTGCGCTCTGAAAGATCCGTTTAAGGCTCATGCTTTGTATGAATGAGGGCAGATTAATTTCCGTCTGTCTCTGAGCTGACTGCCTGTCACGTGCTCAGCCAGCCACTGGCCTTCAGGCTGGCTGATGGCAGCTTGGCACAATGAGATCTTAGCTTCGTCCGTCTCCTGTGGTGTGTGAAGCTGTTCTCTGCTTTGTGGATTTGCAGCACATCCCACTGAACAGGTTCATCGCTTCAGGGCTATAGGAGTCTGCTTTAAACCAAAGCTTTACCATTCCACCTATTAACACCTGGTACCACTAGATGCTTCTGGCTTGTCTTAGTCTCACTCAGGAGGAGGACAAGCATTTACATGAAAGCGTGTAAGTACAGTTTTAGCTGAGAGGCCTGAAGATAGACTACTGATAATTTGAACTAAAATGACATTAGTGGGTCAGAAATATTGTGACAAATACTTAGCCAAGGTGGAGCACAGCAGCCAATCCCTGCCACTCAAAAAGCTCAAGTTTTCGAGACTCCTGCCTGAGGCCCTGTAAAATAAAAGGTTTGCAATTCTTTTTACTCAGCTTCTAAGTTCTGAATCTCCGAGGTTTGTCATCTTCTCTGTGCAGTCCTCCAGCACCAATAAAATCCTGTAACAACTTAATTCCAGAGAGTGGGACTTCAGACAGATTTCAGGTATTGTAAACATGGCATAAAGAGAAGTTCATTGAGATTGGGATGATTCAGTGAGTCATCCTTTCAGCTGTCCTCATTTATAAATTAATATAGGCTAGATTCAAATAAACGAGAACTCCACACATACACTGCCACAAAGAAATCTCATTACTTTCCCATGTATTTCCCAATTCTTGTTTTTATTTGAATGAAAAATTGAATTCAGAAAATTCAATTTTTGAAAATGTAATCCTATGTATTAAACTTCTGCATTTCAGTGAAAACAGATTAATTCATTTTACTTTGCTGGACAGTGCAGTTCTACTTAATTTCCTGCTGTCATGCACCATCTTAAGCTCCTGAATTGCTCTGTTTGGGATGTTCTCTTGAGCAGAAATATGGCTTATATTTGAAGTGAAAATAGAAAGTGGACTCAGGTAATCATTTATTTTTATGGCTTTTGCAAAACAGTGGGTTCATTTTTTATTTTTTTTTCTAATTTGTTTGTTTTGAAGTGCAAAGCAAAGCTTTCCTTCACTTAGGACATCTCTGTGGAGTGGTAATTGGGCAGGGGACCACTCTGCCATAGCGTCAAAATCTCTGGCTGCTCCTGGAACGTGTCTGGGGTCACAGGAGTGTTATTGGGATGTCTCAGTATGGGAACCGAGGGCTGTGTTCATTTTTCATTGGGAAATACACTCACACCCACAGTGTAGGCAGCGCCAGCCCTTCTGTCTCCCCACATTTATCTGGAGCCCCTGTTCAGAGGAATGTGGGTTGCTGGGTGACCCAACTGATCCTAGCAACCAACATCGCAGCTATGTATGCACTCAGGCCTGTTTTCTGCTGCAGTGGCTGTTGTACGTGGCTGTGGGCAGAGCCCACGTGTCCTTTCACCATCATTGACCAGCATGGTCAGCCAACAGAGCTGTTTTTGAAAAGGAACCAGCACCACCCACAGCTGCTCCATGTGAACACCCAGGCAAGGGTTTAGAGAAGTCGATTAGTTGTGGCTGTGGTTTATACAGAAAGCATTCCCCATAAAGTATGGACTCTGCATGGACACAGCCTCTCTCCTTTGTGACCCAGGCCTAAAAGCCTATGTAAAGAATGCGTGGCCCAATCTGACCCATGCAGAGCTGTCTCTTTGCAAGCCCACACGCAGGCCTGCCCAAGCGGTAGGGCCGTGGACACATGAGGAGCACGATTCAAAGAGGTCTGTTTTCTTCTGGACCAGCTTGGTCACTACCTGGGGATGCACAGCTCATGGTGCTGCTGGGCCCTTCTCTACTTTTTTGCTGTTCTTTTTTTTAACCTCTCATGCCCATTGTAACCTCCTTTCTGTTGTGGGCTGGTCTGTCTCTGGGCATTGACCTGGACTCCATTTGTACCTCAGTATGCACTGTGGTTGTTGTGGGGCAGGCGCTTTGAGGTTGGGCGTCTTGGAAGCTGGCTGAGGCAGAGAGAGCATATCTTACATGGAACAGTGTCTCTTCCTCCTCTGCAGTTACTGTGGCACACCAGATGGTAGGCGACATGGACTTTTTTTGTTGTCTGATACCATCCCAGAAGAATGGGACTGCAACAACAGACCATCCTTTGTGTGAGTCTATCATGTGTAAAGATCACATGGTAGCCTCTGTAGACTAGCCTTGATAGCCTGATGGAGAGTGAAACACTGTGGATACTTAAAGTTCCTGGAGGATCTGGACGTAAGAAAGTGTTTTACCAGGAAGATTTATGGCAAAGCTGCTGTGAACTGCTTGTGCAGTAATCCCACTCATGGATCTTCCTAGTTGCTCTATATTAGCTGGGGCAATAGAGTAAGAGCCCAAAGACAGTTCTGAGAGCAACTGGCAGCTCTGCAAACAGCTGGTGCGGCCCAGCCTGTCCAACAGCCCTCCCCTCCTTTAGTGCTCTTAAATTTAGGAAGCTGGCCTACCACCCAGGCTCATAGTAGTAGAGTAAAGCCCCTTCAGTTTGCCAAGGCTTGGGCTGTGGTGCTGAGAGTGGAGATCAACACTTGTTCCCTACTGACATGCATCTTCCAAAGTAATGTTGTCATTGTCATGTGACAGAACCTGGGGAGGTAGCCCTCAGGGTTGGTAGACTGTGGGGGCCATGGCTTGTGTTCCTCAAATGCTAAGGTGAGTGGGTTGGCTTGTCACTGTCCCCAGCAAACATACCTGGGAAAAGCCCTTTGCAGCCTTTCCTGGAATCAACTCCCAACCTTTGTTCCAAAATCAGCTCATATGACAAAACTTAAGAATTCAGAATTGGAAACACCTTTGAGGGAGAAAGTAGCCAGTGCCTGAGTATAGGTGCCCTAAGGAGATTTTGCTTAGTAATGTTTCTCTCCCACTTTGGGAATGAACGAAACTCACTTTGGGGATGGATGAAGTTTCTTGCCTGACTGGAAGGCAAATGGTCCTCATCTGAATTTAGAATTATGAAAGGACATGAGATCTCTGCGTAAAGTACACCCAGATACCCCAACATTCATTCAGATCTGCAGTGAGAATAGACAGACCTTGGTATCTGACACGTGTAGGGAACAAAATGTATTGATTGGCCCTGGTCAGCTGATTAATCAGTTTGACTGGGCTGCAGGCCTGGTTCTGAGCCCGTGGTTTCAAGGAGAGTGAAGAATTCAATTACTAATGGCATAAAGGTCTTGTCCCCTCCCACTGCTGCTGTTCAGAAACAGGTCTCACTATACTCCTTTCTAACAGGATCATGCTGTTTCTCTGATGTAGGTGCTTTGTTTCTTTTCTTTCATTCTTTTTTCTTTCTTATTTCAAACTGTTGTCCTTACCTCTTGTAATCAAAAGTCAGTTTGCTGTGATATTTATTGGCATGATGAGAAGAAAACTTAACTTGATTGAATGGGGAATTTCCTATCTTGAGGAAAGTTGCCTGAGAGACAGCTAGGTCCCCCAGTTTGCTGAGAACGGGTCTTGTTATAAGATGGGAAAACATAAAATAATCCTTCCATGTCCTGTTACCCAGTTATTACACACAAAGCTAAGTGGTTGTTTCAGACAGTTGTCTGCAGCCAGATTGTTTTTGTGTGCATTTATTTACTTCATTTCTGAGAACTGATTAAGAAGAACTGAAAGTTTTGTGGCCAAAGGGTAATTAACAGGAGAGAACAACGATATATGAAATGGAGCATATCAAGCAGCATAATTTAGAAGCTTAAAAAATCAACAACTTGTGCGTGTGTATATATATATACATATATATATTTCATAGAAGACCCTTTATTCTGGCTTTGATGGAGCAAGCTGTTCTTAGGAAACCCTTTGGTTTTGCAGAGAACTGTAGAGCAATGCAACTTCCTCTCTCTCTCACCTGAAATGGTCTGTGGAGGTGCCAGTTTAGTATGCTTGGTTGCTCTCCATGGTGCGTGACGTGAGTCAGTTCTGCAAGAACAACATTAGGTTTTGTTTTGTGCATCCACTTGTGCTGTAACACCACATGTAAATGAATGTGCTGTATGGTCTGCTCCTATGGATCGGGCTCAAGAGCATCCCTCTCATGTTACACCTGCAGTTCATTTCCCCCTATCTGCTGTAGCGGCTGAAGTAGGCACCTGAGAGGACCATAAGAACAATGTGCTTTATTCTCAAGAACTTCCTGAGACGGAACTCCTGTCTCTACACTAATACGCCAGTGGACTCCTTTACCTGAACCACCTCCCTGAATCAATGTGAAGTCTTTGCATTCAGTGCTGTATAGCAAAGCATTCTGTGGCAATGAGTTTCACAGCTTGACTTACATGTTGAAGGATCACCCACTGTTTGTTTTGAAGCGGCCTCTTATTAACATAATTTTGTGCTTTCTGGCTTATATACTGGAGGAGTGAGTAAACAGTCAAATACTGTGTTTGTGCCACCAATCTCTAGCTCATCCCTCCATTTACCGGGCAAACCACTGGGAATCATGTAATGTCACCAGGAAAGGATCTGGTACGTGGAGAGCGAGGGCCAAGTTTTTCATGGTCATTCCTCTTCCTTTAAGGTTGTCTGACCGTATAGATCAAAGATCTCATTTTGAGGGCAGATGCTGTATTACTGGGTTGCTCTGTGGTAAAACAAGGTGGCTTTGGTGTAGATCCATAGCAATGACGCATCTCGCATCTGCTGGTACTCAAAAGGGTTAATGTGGGATTTTTAGAGGAGGAGAAGCCTGAAATGTCTCATATGCTCCAAATGCATTTTCCAGACTGTAAGGCTTTGTTTCTTGTGTTTGCAAATCTGGCTAATGTAGTTCTTTATGGCTGAGCAGAGGTGAGTGTCGAGTGAGGTCTCCTAACACAAGCAACTTCTCTTCAGCTAGTGAAGTATCTCATGGCAATGGCAGTTGCCCTCTGGGTCTGCAGAGGAGAAAATGGAAAAACTGTTACCAGATGTGTTGTATATGCCAGCTCCTGTCAGGCTGCACTGGCTGAAGAGACCCGTGCAATGCTGGAGAGCTGCTGTAAGCTGTCGGAGAAGCTGGCCTGCATGAAGGCAGCTCTTCTCAGCACAGCCACGTAGTCACTGTGCTTAGGCCTCTCAGAGTGGGGTGGCAGTTGGGAGGAGTGTATTGAAATCCCTGTAGGCTAAGCAGGATGGTTAGCAGTGGTGTGGGCAGCCATCATCCATCCTACGCTGTCCGTAGGTATGAGACAGATGAGGTCAATGCTGTAGGTCCCTCTGGTTCTTGGTGTTCCTTGTACTGTCCTCCCCTCCTGTCTGAGAGAGCTGTCAGCCTGTGATAAGTAGCGTTGCTTTTAATCTGTTTGGAGATGAGGTTCAGCAGCACACGGGCTGTAAATTGCAGATGGAGCTCGGTCACTGTATCTTTGTGCAGGGTGGATGAGGCCCTGTAATGGAAGGAGAGCTTCGGTCTTTAATCCTTCAGGCTCCTTCTTGTCTTCCTGACTGCTGTGCTTTGTGGTGTCAGCACTGCTAAATAGCAGTGATCCTGCAAGATGGAAGCCAGGGCAATGCTAGGGCTTCCTGCTATGAGTTGTTAGGAGCTGACCTCCTTGCTAGGGAATCTCTTTGCAGCACAACTGTTTTGTAGGTTGCTTCTTTCTGACACATTCCTGAGGCATTATTTCGACCACTGCTTTCTTTTCTAATTCTTTTCTGAGCTGCGTACATAAAATGCTGTCTCTGTGCATTGGATAAGAAGGATGACAGGTGGATACTAGTCTTCCAGGAGAATTCCATGAAACTTGGATATGGTTTAGCCATAAATCTCTTTATCACATCAGCAAAGACGTGAACAGAGTAATGCAGAAATGGAGAGAAATACTGCATGGCTCCATTGCATGCAGGTGCCTGCTGTCTGAGGCAGGGCTGTGCTGTGTGTTTTGCTCTCTGTATGGTTTCTGGTACTGCAGTAAATTCTCCAAACCTCAACCAGCCTCTTAAGCTAGTGATGTAAGAAGTTAATAACTATAAAATGAGCAATAACTGTCTTCTTTATTGTCAAGACTTTGTGACTTGTGGTCTCTGCAGTGTCTCTCTGCCTCCCTCAGATCTGTGAAACCTCTGAAGATAAGTAGATCCCAGGCGTGTGCAGACTATGTGTCTGTCTGTACTGTAGCATTTCCACAGGAACAGGAATGGCTTTGCTGTCTTCAACATGGGACAGGCCAGGAAAACAAGGGCCGTGGGGAGTGCTGTGTCCCACCAGCCTGTTACCAGTTTCAGTGACTCAGCCAGACGGCTGTTCTGTCAAGCAAGGCAGTGTTCAAGGGTTACAGACCCTAGGTTTGCATCCTAGCCATTTGCAGGAAAGTGGGGAAAGAAGTCTGGAGGCAGAGCTATGATGAAAAATAACAAAATCAAGAAAGAATTCAGATTTTCTGGAGCAGGACTGTGCTGGTTGGAAGCCTAGCTGTTGATGGTCTGCAGCTGTAAAGTCCATATCTAATTTGGGCAGTCATTTTTCTCTTGTAGATGTTTGAAGACTGAACTGAGCCTTTCGTTTCAAACTCTACTGCTTTTATTGAGGAGAGAGCAAGTATTACAGCTTGGTTTGCTAGCATAAGTGCTTATTGCAATGCTGAGTATCTCTGAAATAAAAATTAAAGAAGAACTTGGGAGAAGAAGGAAGTTAGTTAATTTGAAGGTCTTTTTGACTCACTCCTTCCCTGTTCCTCGTGCTGTTCCATGGCTCATAACTGCCTTTCAGCATCTCATCATCTCCCTTGCTTTCCCACTCTAATTCAGATTTTCTTCAGACGTGGAATGATGGCACCTCCTTCATTCAAGATCAGGCAGTGTCCCATGGCAACTGCTGCTATTGACCTGGAAAAATAACAGTGGGGAAATTTAAGTAAAATGTTTTTAAGTAAGTCCAAGTCAGCACCTTAGTTATGGAAGAGCAGGATTTTTTCCAGCTTGAAGGGAACAAGTGAGTGAGTGGAGAGGCTCTTAGTTCAATTCCCCTCACTGCTTCTTTTTCATGGCTTGTCACAGATCTGTTCATCAATTGAAGATCTTGGAAAGCATTGGAACAGACTACAGTCAGCACAGGGAAGGAACTGTCTCCTCCCCAGTTGCATGGAAACCTCTTTGCTTAAATATTTTGCACGTCCAGATTACTGCTTATTGAAATGGCTAGGCAGACGCTTCTGCACTCATTTCCACATGCTGTAAGACGTTCTTCTGTGCTCGCAGGTGCTCACTGCACACTTCCAGCTCTTCCAGGTTGCATGTGGTTAGCTGGATGCTTATCTTGCTGCTCCTCATGCACGCAGCCTCCACTGTACCAAACAACTCTGCTCGTACTTTATTTTTTTAGTGCAGTACAGCCAGTAAGTGAGGACTGCTGGGAAAGATTTGTTCTGCCGTAGAAATAAGGCTGCCTTTTATTTTTGTAAGCTCAGAGATGATTATTAACGTAACTAATTTTGATCATAAGATAGTTTAATTTCTCCTCTGTAAGCAAAGACTAGGAGGAGCTGCAGATTAATAGGATTTCTTTTATTGTGCAAATACAACAGTGTTTCAGGGCTTTTGACTCTAAGGGTGGTTGGGCCTTTTAGTGCCTGGGCAATTCTAGCTGCAGCTAGTTGTCATTACTCATCTGACAAGCAGCAGAGGGGAAGAGACAGATTTTGTCTCTAGCTTTTTTTTACATCTGCTTGTTTGTCTTTTATGATAAATCTCTCCTAAAGTTAAATGTTTTGCACTCATTTCTTCTTAAATATCACCTGGCTATTGTACACAAAACCATCCTTACTTACTGGAAGTTGGTGCAAAATCAAATGTGTGGGGAAGTTTGTGTTTCCATCTGGCACAGTGGGAGTCCTTAACCTGACAGGATGCATGTCTGGTGCTGGAGGACCCAGGTGTAAGGCTGAAATCCACATCAGCAGGAGGCTTCTGTCTTTGAACTATAGATCTTTGCATTTCTGCAAGAAAGACTGGAGGGTGGATGGGCACCTGTTCTTGTGGTTTGGTGCCATGACTTGTAAACATTCACATCCATGTGAATTGGAGGTTTTCTTTTCTTTGCTTGTGTATGTTGAAGTATAGCATGTGTGGGGCACAGTCCTGGGCAGCATGCTTTTGCTGACCCAACCTGAGCAGGGGGCAGGACTAGAGGATCTCTTCCAATCTAAACAGTTCTGCAATTCATGTGCTGTGAATGAAGCAGGGTCTAGTGGGATCTTTGACTTGGAGATCCAAGTTTTCTGTTATCACAGTGTCACTGTTCAGAGTTCACGAGGCAAACAGGACGGTTCTGCCTGAGACAAAAGCATAATTTTGACTAAGGTAGGATGGAGACTTTAGAAGGGAAGCTGGAGGCTTGAACACAGTACCACTCTGTTAAGTGAGATGCTGTCAGAGAGGAAAATATAACTGTTGAAGCCTAGGAAGAGTCAATGGAGAGCATTTATGTCCAACTGATAAATGCATTAGCATTTGACTTCCTGGATCTTTATAGTTTTGGAAATGATTGTTATCCATGCAAACGTTCAGTCCTTTTTCCAATCTTTAATTAATATTTGCCTGTGTGATATGTTATACGTAAAGCTCTTTGCCATAAAATTTGAACTTTGTGAGATTAATGCTTGTCCTCTATGAATGCTGGTTCTCTGCTAGGGTTGGAACAAGGGAGCTAGCATCTCATATGCAGAAGGCTGGGAGACTTCATTTCCCAAAACTGTGTCACAATTTGTGGAAGGATTTACTTATAAAAGGAGAGTTTAACAATACTAAAATAGAAAGCCCTGCTAAATGACTAATGGGAGGAAAATGATCATGTCTGTGGCTGAAGGATGGGAAGACCAAGCAGGACAGTATTTGCATATATGTAACCCACACAAAATCATAGATGAGAGGATTTGTGAAAGACAGCGCTAATGATGTGACATCAGAGGGAAAGTGACTTTTGAGTCTCATTTTTTTCAGTCATGCATGACCTGCACAATTGCTGAGTTTTAGGGCTTTTTTTACAGTTAATATTTTTACAATATACATTACAAGCTGATTTCAATGGGTAGTCTAGAACAAGGGTTTAATAAACCAGTAGGGCTAGCAGAAGAAATAAGAGTCTGAATGTCACGAGGAATGGGCTACTGGTCTGATGTTCTTTCTAGGCAAAAAGTTGGTATTACAAAGAGTAGCACTTTGTATGTTGTTATTAAGTTGTCCTTAGAAGAGTGGATGCTTGCTTTTCGAAACACTGAGGATGATTAACAACATTATGGGAGCCCCTTTTTCCATGAACCTCTTGTATTGTCCTACCACTGTAATTTCTTTGGTATGTGCAGTGGGACCAAATCCACAAACTCAGTTTCTTCTTGGTTGAAACAGGGTTTCTCTTCTATTTCAAGTGCTGTGGACAAAACCTCTAGAGAAGTGTTCAAGGTAACTCAGAAGGGCTTAGTCCTGTGCTGCCTGTGGGACAAGGAACTTAGCAGAGACTAATTATCCATGATGAAACTAGGGGTCATCTAAATTGCACTTGTGCAGGAAGCAGGCTAGTTGCACTGCACTTGTATGGGGAGGGCTGGGTGTTTTGGAAGTGCAGGACCAGCAGACACAAAGACCTTCAGAATGTCAATCGTTGACTCAAATCCAACTCCTGTTTTAATCATCTCAAGCCAGTGACATTGGACAGTGGCTCTTTGACCTGCATGTGCTAAGTGTCACAGCCTCTCTTGGAAGCAGAACCGTGCCATGTATTGGCGTTCTCACGGTATAAAGCTCAGAGCTGATGGGTTTCCCACACAGAGACCTTAAAGCTCATTGAAAATCCAGCAATGTCCAAACTTGGTTATTTATTTGTTTAGCTCTTGTTATTTATTTATTTTTTAGTATGTAAATGAGCAACAAAGTAAGGTCAGTACCTCTCAGGTTAGAACTGGAGCCCTAGCTTTTGTTCCGATGACAAGGCCACCGTCTGTCTGTTCAGCAGCCAGCACAATGGTATCTCAGTCAGCTGCCCACCCCCGGGGCACAAACAGGGTATTATACCTGTTCTGGGGACAGCTAGAACTCTGTTAATTTGGCTGTGTTCCTCAGCACTGCCTTTACTAAGTAACGTGCATGCGTGAATGTATACAAGAAAATTGTAGTTGTGATAGAAAAACAACTCCCTGTGTTTACTTCAAGAATATTAGAAACACAGATAAATCTTGGCCACCTTCCCTATTTGTGATTTGACAGCTGGAAAAGTAGCTTAAAAAGAGCAGCAAGGTAGAAAGATATTTTATGACTTCTTAAAGGGCCTCGTAAATATGGAAGGTTATAAGGTAGCTTAAAAAAAAAAAAAAAAAAAAGAGAAAAAGGTTGGCAGCAGACTTCTTTAGGGGTTAAAAATCTCTAGAGGATGGTGACAAAGTAGGTGAGTTGAACTAATATATGTCAAATTTAGTATCAGTCAGTATTTCTGTGCTATTTCTCTGTGTCAGTTGTATATGTTTTTTACTTGGAGGCACCTAATTAAGTGTAGTTGCACTTTCGGGTGTCTGGGAGTCTGAAACACTCCAAGGACATTTCCCTGGGAGCAGTGGTGGAGGGGAGATGAGTCCATATCAGTATAATGGTTGCTTGCTGCCTCATCTTATATAAAAGTCAAGCACAGCTCATGAAACACTTAAAGTGGAAACACAGCATGTAACTTTTGAAACCCACTGTCACTGGATACTGTTGTGGCCAGGTAATTTGCGAGACTCCGAGAAAGCTAAGAATGATGGGAATATTTGCTGTTATTTGGGATAAAAAGGTGTGAGGGATAATAAAGCTCATCTTGCAGTGATCGTGTTATTCCAGAACTCTCTCTTGTGAATGTTTCTGTTGAAGTATTGCATTTTCCTTTGACTCATTTCTTTTTGGCACTGCCAGAAGCACATAGTAAGCTGTGTAGCTCAAAGGTTTGATCGGGTGTAATAACTTCCAGGTATGCTCTGTGCAGCAGATCATAAGTCAGGAACAAGGTAGGTGGGGTTTCCTCTACATATAACCAACTCCTGCTGAGTTTCTGATAAGACCTGCAAAAACTTGGATTCAGATCTCAGTCCTTCTCAGTAGGTTGCCACCGAGTTTGCTTAGTGTTAGAACACATGTAGAGTAAGTGATATTTGGGTATGCAGTAAGTGGCTTGCTCAAGTCCATTGGCTGACTCAATGCAGGTATCTCTGAAAATTCCTGATAGACAGAATACATGAGTTGTCGTTACTCTTGGGGCAAACATTTAAGGGTGTTCAGTTAAACTCTAAGTATTGGCGTTGGCAGGGAGAGTATAGTGTTGTTTGTCACATTGCTGTAAAAGCCTGTTTCTTTTATTTCTGTTACGTTCTTCAGTCTCATGCTGTAGGAAAGTGAAATGTCTGTTCTTTTGTGGCTTGTGTGTGTGACTTCAAGGGGAAGTGTGGGTACATACATAAGATGGCTAAAGTTAACATGCCACATCCACTTGTGGGTGCCCTGTGAGATGATAGTGCTGTTGACAGGATGTCTTTTTTTTCTCTTCCCCCCTACAGTGATGGGTTTTGAAGATTCAGTTGTCCATATAATGTGGATGTGGTAGGCCATGATGGTTATAAGCAGTGCATCTGGGGAACTAAGGACAGGGTACATTCGTTGTGCTTGGGAAAGAATTGGTGGTGCAGTAAGGTGGAAATAGTGGTAGGCTGTTTGTTTTGTGTTGTTGCAAGTAAGAGGATGTGATGGGAGTTTGAGGTTGGGAGATGAGGATGTGTTTACAGGGAGGTGCTGTGGTGGGGTGTGTGTGGTTAGATGGGGTGGATGCCTGCAGGATATGAGAAGGGGAGGGTGGGGGAAGTGGCTTGGGCAGCAGCGAGGCAATGCTCAGTGTTCATGATGAAGCCTTTTCTTTCTCCTTGCTCCCTAGATCTCCTACCCCCCAAGTGATGAGGACAGCGATGACTCTGAGGGAGAGAACCAGGAACTTGTTCAAATCGACAGAGGTAAAGGGACAAGATAGGAGGGTCCTGGAATACTACAGTTGAAGTGTGTTTTGATTTTCACATGTGCTCTTGCAAATGCCTCCTTCACAGCCCCCACTGTACCACAACCAGATACATTAAATCAGGCACCTTGAAGTCTTTGGAACCTCACAGAGAGAAGCTGGTGATATCAGATGCTGTAGTCGTGCTTTTCTTATCAGTGATGACTACTGTTAACCACATGTTAAGCTGGTAGTACTGTAGCTGTGGCATGGTCGAGATTTCCTATCAGGTCAGCAACAGAGCTGGGAGTGAGAATGTGTCTTCTGTTCCATTCTTGTGCATCTGCATTGTCTTTCTTCTAGGTTTTATCTTCCTTTTTGCTTCCAGCTTTGAAATTCCCTTCCCCATGATCCTGGACTCATTTGTCTAATTAGCTCCCTCCTGCACCATTGGTATTGGGTAGCTCTGTTACTGAATCTAGCTAGGCATCTTGGATAGAAGAAAGGTGTTTTGCGATTGTTTTTGGACCTGATATTTATTTATCTGTAAGGAAGGAGTGCATTTGTTGAGCTGTAGTAAGTGTCTGCCATTTATACATGCCCTATGTTTTATCACAATTCAGCCAAATTCAAGTGGATTTTTATGCAAAGGCAGGAGAACTCAAATTCCTGACCCATAGAGCATGTCCAGCCAAAATTGAAAGCTGTCCTCATGTACTTACCTCCAGAACAGGTAAAGTATGCTGAGCTTATAGCTGAAGGCAGGCTCTCTTATATGACAAATCTTGGAATAGGAAGAGGACCTTTAGCTCCAGAAACCAAATCTGCTATTTGAGCTACAGACGTGCTTCTTAGAATTAGAATATTCTTAGAATACCATAACTTACGTGTTTCCTCTGCCCTGAGAACTGGTCACTGGAATTTAATATTTCTAGCTGGAGCTAAGGGCCTGACAGCACACTTGTAAGACCATGTCCTCTCTGCCTTTTTTGGGTAAGATGGGCGGCAGGTTCATGTTCTTGTTGTGTGACCGGACTTCCAGCTAACAGTTTGTGAGCAGTGTGGTCTAAAGAAAGATCTGGAAATTTCTGAGGGAAGCATTCAACAGGGGTATTTCTTCTGGGAAGAAAAAGTGGAAAACAGCTCAGAAGTTTTCTTGGGAGGAAGTAATGAAAATGGGTCAGGAGAAATGAGGCCCATTTCATGACATGAGATAGAGATCTGCTCTGTCATTTCTCTCTTGCTTCTTCCCACCAGAGAGAAGACGGAATTGTACCTTGACCCCTCTGGCCACCAACCAGCTCCAGAACCAGGAGAACCAATGCTGCAAGGTCCGGGCCCTCCTCCATGCCAGCCTGGATCGCCACAGCTCAGAAGAGGAGCTGGAGCGCATCAACCGAGAGTTTGCCGCTGAGAAGCGGAAGTGGTGCCAGGTCAGCAGGCTTGCGTGTTGCAGTGACAGCAACAACACCTCCTCTAGTGACGAAGAAGTGAAGAACTTGTGCGCCATGTCCTTCCAGCCTGTTGCAGAGCAGGCTGATGGTCTGCATGCAAGCCCAAGCCCTGTGCTGTTCAGTGCCTCCCCTCCCAAGAGACTCCAGCCTCTGGTGCGCAACCCAACCTCTAGACCTTTAATCTTGACGAGTGTTGGGGCAGGCCTTGAGCAAGTCATGCCATGTAAGAGACATCGACAAGGATATGGGGATAAGATCTGCAGGCCCAGCCTTGACCTGGAAAAAATGCAGCAGGTAAGGCAGAACTTCATACCAGGAAAGTGGCATCACTTGAGAGGAGGTGTTGTAAGCTAAAGTGGAGGAGGATTATTGAGGCAGGGCTCAGTAAATTCATGAAGTTGTTTCCTGTGATTGTGCCTTCAGAGGCATAATTGGTTCTGCAGTTCTTCTGCAGTCTTGTCTAGGATAAATTAGTTTAAATACCTCTTTTAAGAGGTAAAGTTGCTGCAACTTTAAAGGCTTTTGCTACAGTTGTGCCTCTATCTTGGTACATATTAGGAATGCAACACATAGTCTGGATTATTGTATGGCATAGGAACAAAATCACTGGAATTCAGTCAGGTTACACCTGCTGCCGTGAATTGACTCATGCCATTTAATCCGACAGGAACTCGTTGTTCAGGGGTGTGTGAAAGAGCATCTGTGCAGTGGAAGTAGGTGTAGATTTGATGTTAGGTACTAAGTATCTGCGAGTTTCTTGACTTCTTTGGACTTGGGTCTTTTTCTGCTTCCCACGAGTTTTACAGCAATGTAAAACTATACTTTTTACATCCTTAATAGTTTACAAAAGCAAACTGCTCTAGTTGCAGTTACTCTTGATTTTGCTATTAGGGTGCTGGGACTGAGGTATAGTTTGCCCAAGGTCAACTGAGGAAGAGACATGGGGCGTGCCTGGTATAGGATGTGAGTTGGCCTCTTCAGGAAGGTGTTGCTGTGGAGTTAGTATTGCAAATTGCTATTCGTTATTTGTTTTTCTTGCACTGGTACAGTGTCAGTCTGAAAGAATATCTGCAGACATCTGCTGACCCTGGTAAATGGCAGTAATTTAAAGACAGTTATTTTCAATTCTGAATTTCCTCTCATTAGGGAAGAATTTTGCTGCCTCTGGTTGGCTGGATGTACTAGATCTGACCTCATTAAGAATGTTCCCATTAAGCCTACGAGATGGACCAGCTGGAAAAAAAAAAAGACTATGTATTTATTTTCCATTTCCCCATTACATAGGGGCTTCTTCTCAATCCTGCATGTATACCATGAACAAACAACACACTTAGGATTTCAGTACAGTTTTCCTTATCCCGTCCTACCGTCTTGCTAAGTCTTTGCTTACAGAACATTCAGAAGGTCCAGTCTTGCATTTCACATACTCAAAGCTTATTTTTATATTTTTTTCTTTCTGCTCAGGTGCTCTCTCTGATTTGGATTCTAGGTACATAGCATCTACCGGTTCTGCCTTTAGTCCCCTTTGGCATTGTTTGGGAGTGTGCTAGTGAAAGACAAACTCTGAGCAAGTTAGAGGCTTATTTGAATGAGCTTTTCAAACCAATGTGGTTTTTCTGGGAAACCTCGTGAGGATGATTTGCTTCCTGGTTTGTCTGTTCTCCATAATTCTGGGTTAATTGTGGCAATGATTTTTCTAAAAGAAGTTGAAATCTTATTTTTTGATTTGGTTTTATGGGTAGCAACATTTATATTGTAGATGCTGCTTTCACTTCTAGGTTATGGAATCACTTTTAAAGAAGTGGTATTAAGCTAATTTTAAAATGATACATTTTGGGGCACTTTAGCATAGGCGAGCCAACACAAAGTGAGATGCAGCCTGAATTTTGATCATTTATATTATTGTTATATTTTTAATTGGTTTATTTTCAACTGGTAAGCTCTTGAAGCTTTATGATTATTTCTTCCTTGATCCAGAAAGTCTCATTCACTGCGTGTCTTTGCTTGTCGCCTGTACTAGTTTCTGCTATGAAAATCATGAGAGAAGTGGTGTAGATTCAGACTTTTGCAGACTTGTTTCTTAGGACAGTGATGTGAAATCACTGTCCTAAGAAACAAGTCTGCAAAAGTCTGAATCTGGGCAAGTCTTGCTCGGTATCTCTATTCCCTAGCTGTCCAGCAGGAGCTACGAATTTCTTTCTTCATCTGTCTTCATTCTCCAACAAAAATGCCACTTTTATTAAATGTCTGGGCATTTGGCACAATGTGCCTTTTTAGTTATCAAAACAATGCAGATGAGCAAAGTTGATATTAACTGGCTACTCTAAGGCTCCACCTGGACTCTGTCCATCAAGCCACTCTTGTTTTGTGATTTGTATCCTTACTATCTTACGTGTATGCTTGCCAGAATGAAGCTGATAGACTTGATCAGATGGATACTTCTCTGAATAGCAGATGTTTCCCACACTTGTCCCCGAGCATTCATGCAGCTCCATGTATCTGGCAAAATTATTTAGTTCTAGAAGCAAATATGTTCAGAGACAGGAAGATACGTTTATGTGCATGCTATAGTTGCTCAAGCGTGGGTGAAGAGATGGCGAGTGCTTTGTCTTTGCGTCAAATCCTGTTTCTGTTGGATGGCGATAGAAGATTAGTCCAGAGAGTTGTGGTGCGGAGCGGCTCTGTGTTGGGATGCTTGAGCTCTTCTTAGGGTTGAACAAACAAGGCAGTTTTTGCGGGAAGATGTGCCTTCCTGGCCTCCAGTGAATTTATGCCTTTTTGTAAGGAAGGGAACAAATTTGAGAGAGAAAAGTGGGCTGGGGGAAGTCTGAATGCGTTTAAGGGATTAGGGTATTGCTGTGCTTCTACCTCCATGGCCTGTGGATAAAATGGAAATCTCCACCATCTGGACCTTTCAGTTCAGCCTTTCTCAGCAGGAGAGGCTGCATAAGAGCATGTTTAAAACATCTCATTCTGGTTAGGTGCCAAGCCATGTCTTTCCAGCTTCACAGGACAGTGTGATTCTACCCTTTTGTGCCCCAGCCATCAGTTTGGACAGTTGCCGGAGTATTACCTACCCTGGTTGGTTAGCTACCCGCTTCATCTCTTCTCTATTGAGGCTAAGAAGGGGAATTCAATACGCGCTTTTCTTCACTTCTCCAAAGGACTGGAAAATTACCTCAGAAGACTTCTTCTTTTCTTTCCCTTAATTGGGCTGAAATACCCTGGCTCGTGCAGACGCCTGTATTGCTGCAGTGAATGCCTTCTCCTAGCTGCCCCTTGATCATGGTTCTTAGATAGCAACCTCATTACGCGCAGGCCCTGCTGCCAACCACTTGCCATTTAATGAAGGCTGTGTGCGTCCCAGAAAGACTGGCACCCTGTTAACATGAGGAAATCTGGCTTTTGTGGCAGTGCTGATTCTCGAGGTCAAGCAGAACATAGAGAGCTTTTGATGGTTTGAGGTTAAGGCAGCAAGGACCACAAAGTTTGGCAGAGATATAAGGAGGTCCAGGCTATTTGGAACTGCTGTTTGTTTCCAGGGGATGAGATTGATTGTTCTTGACATGCCCTGTAAACAGAGAGGAAGTAGATGATCCTTCCTCCTGTGCCATTTAGTGGGGCTTGCTGGAGCTCCGTTGACTTTTCAAGATGGTGAGAGTAGATTTCAGAGTGCGGCCTTTGCAGGGAGGGAGGTCATAATATGAGAGCAGCTTTGGGTTGGCAAGATGAGAAAACAAACTGTTTTCATTTATATGTGGGTAGGTGGTTGGTAGGGAAAGCATCACTTAAAAGTACAAAGCAGAATCTGCATACCTAGGTTATGCTATGAAGTCATTAGGTAGTTTTGAACAAGTGAAACACTTATGCTATGGTTTACCTGTGTATATGAGTAGATAATATCAAACTTCCATTGTCTTCTGGAGGCCTAACGCATCATTTAGAATGCTTTGAGATTCTAGGATGAAAAGAGCCAGCACAAAAGAGAAAAATGCACCCGAAACTTGAATTTCTTGTTGCAGACACTGCGCTGTTTTGGTGAGTGAATAGTTTCAGTGCATGATGGGTGATGGAGGCTTTGTCTTGGCTTGGCATTGAAGTGACCTGGAGCAGCGTTATCTCTGATCTGAGCTTAGCTGTATGATCAAGCTCAATGGTTCTTCTGCTGAATACTTGAATGCTGGCATTTTGGTTGGGCAGGGACTGGCAGGCTTTGAAAACTTTCTTTTGGGCTGATATCAATTGCACAGAAGCTGCAGGAAAGCAAGCTGTGGGCACGCACCATAAAATGACCAAGGAAGGTTCAGGTTCAGTGTGTGAACTCTGGTCCACTGGGGTCTGGGCTTTGTGCTGCTAATGGATCCAGGGTGAAATTTCCATGTCCTTAACACAGCTGGGCTTTGCCCTTGCCTGCCTCTCCCAGACTTGACAAATAGCTTCCAGATAGAGAATGTGAGAGCTCGCATGTCCTTTTTACCTTTCAGCCTCCCATTTGAATCCAGCCCTTGTCAGTTACTGAAAATTGTTATCGTCTGTTGTCTTTTCTGAGCTTGCCTCTCACTGCTCAGGCATGCCAGAAAACCCACTCCTGCACTGGTGATGGTTTCATCTCTCTCTGCCGTGGGCCTCGCTCCCCAGAGTGCCTGAGTCAATGGTCTGTGCTGAACATAATGGCTTACACCACTTCTTCACGGACCCAGTCCAGAATTTGTCTTTTCCAGGTGTCAAAAGCTGGGCCATAGCAGTTCTTTGTCCCCAAGTACAGTTGTTTGCTTCTTGAAGCAATATAATAAGGAAACTGTTGCAGAAACCAGTTGCGCCATGATAGAATGAGAAATTCTGCTTCTGGTAACCTTCTGCTATTTTGCTTTTATTTTGCACCTCCAAAAAGTACTCTGCGGCAGCTGTTCATCCCACACTGAAGACTCTGACCATCTCACCCCTGCCAGTACTTGGCAATGAAGCAGCCAATAAAACAAATGCTATGCACAGCTGATGCAAGACAATCCTAGCATGGGAAAGTCAGGGGCTGAAAAAAGAGAAGTATTAGACTGATCATCTAGCAAGTGTATAGTTCTGCTGCAGGAGGCTCTGGGATTCTGGACACGTACTGTGTGGGTCACAGTAGATATCTCATTTTTTTCTCTTTTTGAAAAAAGTGAGGAGATGTTCTCTTCTGATTTGATGTCTCACAGTGCCCTTCATCTGATGTCTGGTTTGTGAATTCAGGAAATTGTAATCTGATGATGAAGTATGGTGTGGGGAGGAAGAGTGCCTTCTGAGAATGCCTTCTGGGAAGTAGAGAGACTCAGTAACAAGGGAAGGCATGAGGAACCTCACATGATTACAGTTCTGTCAGGCAGCAAATATCTTTATCTTTCTCTGCATCCTGAGTGTTTCCTAGATGGTTCTTACTCTCTAATCCGTGCAAAAACATGCTGTAGTGGAAGTGCCTGCATGCTGTCAGGACTGGATGAATCAGAGCAGAATAGAGTAGTAAGCCATGCAGAGTTTAGCTTACCTGCTTTCTAGGAAGGAGAATGTTTTCCTTTTCTTTCCTTTCTTGAGGGAGGCAAATGATGTTGTTACTTTGCTGACAGTAAGGCTGAAGTTCACCTCCTGCAATGGTGCCCGCTTCTATACATCGAGGGCAAGGTAAGATAAATCATTCTACTCATAAACTTTCGGCACAGATCAACGTGATAGAGGTTAGTCAATCTCACAGAATGGCTGAGGTTGGAAGGAACCTCTGAGGATCATCTTGTCCAACTGTCCTGCTCCAGCAGGGCCAGCTAGAGCCAGTGCTCCAGGACTGGGTCCAGACAGCTTTTAAATATCTCCCAGGATGCAGACTGCACATCTGTGTATGGGTGCTTCTGCCTGGAAATCTTCATCTATCTCTTTTTCCCTATATATCCATGTAACTTTGCCTTCTCTTGCTAGGAGATGTTAAGTGATGTGGTTATTTGGGCTGTCGTGGAGCCTTGTGCCGTTGGTCGTGTCCAAGCATGAGCCAGTAGTGAGAATATCTGCTGACACATCTGAAACCTGGTTCCTTGAGGTGCTGCTTTGGATCTTGAAAGACAATCTGGTTGGTGACTGGTTTGGTTAGGGTGATCTGGAATATACCAGAGAGCTTGAATGAGTTAAGGGAAGAATGTACTGAAGGGAAGACAGATCTGTGAGTTAGGAAGGGGAAGAGGAGGATAGAAATCAGTGGAAACAACTAAGAGTCTTTATTTTTTAAATTTATTTTCGGTATTAAGATTCCCAAAGGGACAATAATAGTACCTGGCACCAGTGATAGTAAATTATGAGCCTGAGGTTAAAGCCAGCGGCTTGTCATTTAGATTGGCAGGCTTGCTGGCTACCTTCCCAACTCAACTGTCCTTCTTTTTTCTCTAAGCTCCAAAGCCTGGTAAGAAGGTATTAGGCTAGAGCTGCAGGCCAGGGAGATGAGATCAAATGAGCGTATGGGCACCACTGGCATATGTCCTTGGGATTTGACTTAGGGAGATGTTCTGGGTGATGCTGGTGGTACTATGTGTGGTTTTATCTACTGGTGTGACTCTGAGGGGTAGATAGTCCCGGAGGGAGCAAATGAGCAATCCTAGGGTATCTGGAAGAGGTGAACTAGTTGAGCAAGTGAAAGGCAGGCAGGGAAAGTGCTCCAATCTCTGGTGCCAGCATCTGTCTGCACATGAATGGGCTTTTGACCTCTGTATCGTTTCTTTTATGTCTTGTCAGAGCACCACTGAAAGTAATACTTAACTGTTACTAGCAGAAGGCAAAGCCCAGTGTCCTGTAACTATTGGCAGTGGTTTATGGGTGGGCTGCCAGCAGGCTGCAGCAAAAATCATGCAGCAAAACCCAGAGATTGTAACTGCAGCAATGACACAGCTGGTCAAAATGTGAAGTGGGGTGAATGGTTGGTGGCCACCCTTGGGTACCCAACCCAGTGCCCATGCTGTGGCAACTTTTTTGACATATATCCATTCTGTCTCTCTCCTTTGTGTCATCTGCTGTGGGCCCTTTTTGAAGAAGGTTTTGCAAAGGATGTTTTGTTTCTCGCTTTGACACGATACAGTGCAGAAGGATAATGCTGGTGTGCTTCCTCTCTCTGAATTCAGCCCAAGTAGCCTTAAGGGCCTGGCAGATTAAGAAGTTTTGCTGCGACTTGTTTTTACTTTCCAGCAAGACCACTTAATAGATGTTGCTTGTAAGTGAAGGACAGGGCCTTCTCTCTAGGGGTCTCTAGAACAGAGCAGGATTATCCTCACCTCCCTCCTCTTTGACATGTCTGGACTGGAAGGAGTGCCTGGGTTGGGTCCCAGTGTGGCTGTTTGTTAGCCAGATACCTCTCCCTTCCCGCTCCTCCCTCAGCATGTGGCTCATTGTGATACAAATATCTCATCGTTGCCTGGGGAGAAAAGGAGTTAGCAGGCGGCTTTGCCATATGCTGTAACTGCCCGTGTTGTATTCAGTCTGCAGATGAATGGATCTCTCTTCAGGCGTGATAAGTTGCATCTTTTGCTTATGGTAACAACCTCTGAAGAGGAGAAAGATTTACAGTTAACTTCTTCAGAGGAACGCTGAGGTGAACTTGAGGGGATTGGAAAGGCTAAGTGGCTGTTTGGACCCAAGGGTTTGTTCCTGTTGTCGCCAAGACAGCATGTGATGCTGGTGTCAGTTTTCTGATTACTTTTTTTGACTTGATTATATAGATGAGAACCTAGAATGAGTGGAAGAAATAGGTTAGGCTTCTTCTTTTGTTCCTCCCCAGCTGCCACTAGTAGCATTGAATTCCCATCTTAAGCATTTAACACAAGTGACCAGTCAGCACCCACAAGATAATGGGAACTGCTACTGCTTAAAAACCACACTGTAAGAGCAAGTTATGGAAGTTATGGTAGCAAGAGATGGAGGAGAGTAAGAGCTTATTTTTTTCCTTCTGCTCTCCCCTGGTGCAGTGTAGCCCTGTATCTCAAGACACTTTCCTTGTCTAGCTTTTATTACCAGTGGTGCTTGAGAGGTGACCCAGGTAGCCTAGCAATTTGTATCCTCCTGGGAAGGGAGGGCAAGAAGGATGGAGGGAGGTGGTAGTGCAGGCTTGGAAACAGCAGAAACAGAGAGGTCTTGTGATTGATTTATTAATGCCCGTGCTTCAGTTTTGTGCTTCAGTTTTGCTACCACAGACTGAAAGTAGACAGCTTGTCTTGGAGCGCGTCTGAGACTTGAAAACCACAGCAGCCATTACTGTTGAGCAGGCAGAAGCTGGCCGAGCTTTTAAGGCCAAGTCTGTGACTAAACACTCTAGGAAATACTGTTTTTTGAGAAGAGCTTTGGTGCGGTAGAATAGCCAGCCTGGCTGTCATCAGTGCAGCTGTCCTTGGCGTGGGCCAGGGCTTAGCTCTGATTTTCTGCCTTAACTCTGAATAGCCTCTCCATTGTTGGCTCAAATGAGAACTGTGCTGCTGGGCTCTGCTCTTGCTGTCTTTAAGCTGGTTGATGTCAATGAGAGTTTTGGGCATTGGTCCATGGCTCATCTCACAGAAAGAGGCACTCAACAGTGGCATCTACTTCTCATGTAAATTGAAAAAGCATTAAACTAGTGCAGGTTCACCTCTAAAGCTCCCTGTTCTTCTCTAGAGCTTTGTTCCCAGATACACACTTCTAGTTGAGCTGCAATTGATTATGATGAAATAATGATAAATAAGTCAGAGACAAACGCCTCAAGCCCCAACCAAAAATGTGTCACTACATTTTTTCTAAATACTTTGCTAGTGCTGTTGGTGTGCTCATTTTTGACAGCGTAGATGAGTCTTTTACCTACCTGTGGAGAGTTTAGAAATTCCTTATCTTGAATATTGCTTCACAGGCTCATCAGACTCTCTGATGGGCTCTGGCATGGTGGTATGTGGGGATAATGGGATTAAGAAACAAGGAACAGTTTAACAAAACGTTTTCCAAAATGCAAAGCTAAGGGGGTCTGTGTAGTTCTGTAATAGGTAGAGATATCCTTAAAATAGAGTCAGATGCCTGATTTTTGTTGCTGCTATAAATCCATACTTGTTATATTACAGATGTTGTGGTTTGCAACAGAGGAAACCACCACAGGTCAGGGAATGGCTGAGCCAAGTCATTTGCTTTTCAGGTGCAAGCATTCCAATCACTCAAACACCCTCAAAACTATTCATATAAATGTGATATAAATTCTTGCTTTTATTATCAACCTTCTTCTCTCCACGGAGGATCACAGCAAGCTAACCTTGAGACATTCAGGTCTGCCGCTGTACTCTGTTCTTTCCTCTTTTAATGAGGTGATCTGAACTTTTCCTGTTATCCACACTGGTGGGTGAAAGAGCCCTCATGGTCCTACAATGTGACCATTCCGTAAGTGTGAAGCCTGAAAAAAAACAAAGTCCTAAATGATCTGTGTGTTGAAATTGATGTCATGAACACTGGCATGTGTTATACAGGCCCTGGTACAGAGCTTACAGAATGTTAAGCTGAATATTTATTTCCAAGTATTTGAAAAGTGGATCTTGATGCAGATAGTGCAGTTGCATATGTCAAGTCAGCAGTTCTCCAGCAGTTTCCTAATGGGTGCAGCTCTAAGGGTTGCCATGCTCTGCTAACATCTGCTTATAAGTGTAGCAGCCTCCTTCTGGTTCTGAGCTAATACTTGACTGCTTTTTAATAGGAGACATTCAAAAAATTGGCAAGAGTGATGTGTCTCCTGTGCTGGTGCTCACAGACCTGTGGAAATACTGAAGCTCTTGAGCACTGAAGGGTGTGGCTAAAAGAACTGGCTGCATCACTTCTATGTCGGAGAGGGTTCTGTGTTGTCTAGAGCCACATGCAGCCATGAGGGTGTGGACAGAGGAGATGCAGTGGGGTATCAAAGTCCGTGAGTGCTCATCACCAGCAATGAAGGGAGCTACCTACCTACTTAGGATGGACAAAGTACCAGGCAGGGAATGTGGGCTCCACTGAAATCCTTGCGAGCTGTTCCCAGGCCCAGGTCTGCCCTATCAAAGTTGGTAGATCAAGCTCCATCACAAGCTTAGAGTTTTGTCCCACGAACAGCACCCGAAGCCCCATGCGCTGTTCAGTGCCGCGCTGCAAGGCAGGTGTGGGCTGGGACTCCTGCACTGGGACCTGGATCACATCATAGGCAGGCAGAATGTTCTGTGAGCACAGTGGTTAATTACATGCTTTATAAATGGATTAACTCCTTGGAGTAAGAGGCCTTTATCCTGTTAGCTAGCCAGCCGCTTCAGGGTGTTTGCTTGTCACTACTGTATATGTGAGACTCACTGTCACTAGTGTGTATGTGAGGCTCAACAGGGAGCAGGAGAACAGGGGGACATGTAGATGGTAGGGTGGAAAATTTGAGAATGGTTGGGTTACTTCATCACTTCTCTCTGTAGTGATTAAGGTTCTACTACTACAATTTCCAGGATGTTTACATGAAGACCAAAACAAGAAAAAAAAGTCTCTCTGGTCTGTTAATCATCTTCTGACCTGTAATTTCTAATACGGTACTTACTTATGTAAAATTATTTTCACATGTCCTTGCAAACAAATGGGATCTCACAAATAAGCATAGTCATGATGGAAGAAGATGCAGAAATAAGCTGTGCTGACATGACATGCACGTGTGTGTCAGAATAGGAAGAAATGGGACTCTGTACCCTGTGTTCAGACTCTGTGGAGCCTGAGCCAGCCCCATGGCTTGGGATGTTTGCTTGTTTGTTTCTTTAAGGCAGGGTTGTTTTGGCTTCTCAGAGCTATTTATGCAGTCAGTCTGCATTTGGCTTGTTCAGAGCTTCTCCACTGTCCACAAATCCAAGTTCTCATCTGAAGATACTACCTTGTGTGTTTTCTGTTTAAAGTTGTCTTCGTGTGTGCTGTTGGCAGCTCTGGCTTGAACCCAAGGCAAGGGTTCCCAAGGAATGGCATCCTTTGCTGTGCTCAGCTGCAGAGATGATGGGAGGCGATATTAAGTCACCTCTGGAGTTTCCATTATAAAGAATAGGCTGTGTGTGCCATCAGTGCCACTTGAGATAGTTTAGAACAGTGAGTGTATCCTGTGTTGCTCTGCTTTGAGGAGCTCCACTAAGAGCAATCTTCTAAGAATTTATGTGCAGGTGTGTGTTTCGGGTTCTGTCCAGACAAACCCACTGATCTCCATTGGCCGTCTTCTGTGGTGGGTTAGGGGTAGATACAGTATTTTTCTTACACCTCTAGAGAAGTGCCTTTGTCTTAAAGGGTACAGTTAGCCAGGTTTTGGGGCTGGTGAGCAGGCGTTCAAAGTCATGTGTCCTTTTAACCATGGGCACTTGATATCACCATCTAAAACATTCAGGTTGGCTTTCAAATTGCGAAGGAATTGGCTTAAAAATCAAGAGTCCCAAAACAGTTGTGAGCTCTTTTTTTTGTTTTCTCTCCATGTGTACAGCTCTGCTTTCCTCTGCTGGGCAGAACCTGTGAGAGTGAGCACTCTTCTCGAAACCTGCTGCCCCAGATGTTCAGGCTGTTGGCTGGCTGGTGTGTGGGGGGCCCTGTGGCTGGCCTGTGAAACCACGGAGCCCGTGGAGGGAGGACATGGTCATATTCTCAGTTAGCTGAGGGTGCTGGTAGAGTGGCAGGGACATCCTCTGGTGTGCCTGTGTCCCTTGGGGTTGGAACAGCCCTCTCTGAGTTTTCTTCCTCTTTGTGTCTTTGCAGTGTCACCTCTGACAAGTCTGTACCTTTCACTGATTTTTCTTACTTTTTATTTCTTTCCCAGGCTATACAGCTGTGTGATTTTTCTGAGCCCTCTCTGTGTCTTCCTGCTCACAGGAAACTCTGTTTACTCTATGGCCTGACTTGTGCTAATGTTTTAACCCCTTCTTGGTGCACCGAGGAGGCAGGATTTGAACAGTGAGCATCAGGAGGGGCTGAGGCTGCTTGTTTTGAGCCCCCAGTGCTGCTGTGGGAGGCAGAGTGCCTTCTGCCCTCGCTCTGCCTATGGCAAAAGTCTGTGGGGAGGGAGGGCTTTGGAGTCGTGTCCAAGACAAGGCTCTGGTTAACGGTCACAAGTTGGAACTGCAAAAGTGAGACGAAGTATAGAGACATCAGATAATATGTTAGACTAGACTGGATGTTCCCTATGGACAGCTTTGGAGCCAAAGCTGGGAATGAAGGGAGGAAACGGTCACATTGGCAACCCTGAATTTAAATCCTTGTGAGCTTTTTCTCAGGAGCTACTACCATGCCTGCCAGCTGTGAAACCAAACCCCTCCTCCCCTCCTAAGCTCTAGTGAGCAGGAGGGGTGAGCTCAGCATTTTGAGTTCCAGTAGCTTTGGTGTGTGTGGGTGAGTGATAGGGAATTAATGAATCCTGCCCCTTCTTAATCTTTTTGTTACTCCACAGGTGCTGGAGTTTTTGGTCAGGTCCATTTCCTGAACAAATGGAGTTCTGCATTTTTTTTTCAGGCCTCAAAGAAAACTCAGCAAGGAATTTGGGATTGGCGAGGAGTGAATAGATGAACCATCTGATGTACCCTGCAGATCAGCAGACTCGGAATCTGCCACACCAGCAGGGGAAGTGGTGGCTGAGCCAGAGATGCTCTATATAGAGTGTTCCATTCCCCTATCCCCACATTCAAATCAAAGGGCAGGTGGTGGAAGTGGCAGGGCAAATCTGGCCTATTGATCCCTGTTTAGGGAGACAGGGCTTCCATATGGATCCAGAGCATATTTAGAAACAATATGCCACAGAGATGAACGAGGAGCAGCAGAAAACCGGAGTCATCTACAGACAGGCGAGAAGTCTGTTTGTGTAGGCCATAACTGTGTAAGTAGGTAACAGTGTTTGCATTAGCTGTGGCTCTAGCGTGATATTCAGGGAGAGCTTCAAAGAGCAGATTGTAAGCAGAATAATGTTATCTGCTCCCTGGGCCTTGGGAGTGGTGGGAATTCAGTTGTTCTGCCAGGTGGCAGACCTTGCTGGCCAGGCTTTGAATCAGATCCTTCTGCAGCAGGCATTGCCCTGAGCATTAGGTGCCACACCATTGCAATCATTTATGCATCTTTCCCACTTTAGATTTGACTAGTTTGCTATTGTTTAGAGAGTGATTCGTTGTGGGAAGATGTACTGTACCTGCAGTTAAAACTGACCTGTGATTCAGGGCCATTTCATATTTGTTGTCAGTTCTCACCCATTGGTCTTAGTAATGGCAGCCCAGTGCCTCCCAGTAACCCACCAAATAAAGTGACTAATGGCACCGTGCTGGAGGGGATTTTGTGACCACTCTTTTGGGTTTTTTTTGTGATTTTCATGGTGTATGACCCTTGACAAGTCCCCCCATAGTACACATTTTTGTAAGGTTGTTTTTTTTTTTTTTAGTTTGAATTTATTCTTAGCGATCACTTGGTAATCAGCATTTTCTCTGTGTAGAGGCACTAAGCAGTCAGTGTTTACACTAAAATAGAGGCGTTGGGTTCATAGTGTTTGCTGGCCAAGGGTGTTGCCTGAAAAACTGGGGCTCCTCCATCTGTTAGAGGTGGGGGCCCTTTATAATGGTGTTCACAGACTAAATGTGTTAATGTTTTGAAGGAGTTTCAGCTTGAAGATAAGTGTGACAAAATATATATATATATATATGTTTTAGTGACTAATTCCATGGAATATGAAATAGAAATAACTTTCTAGAAAGTTCAGAGGCTTTTCAGGATATTCCAGAGTATCACCACAAAATTTACAGCCTTTGGATGCTGGATTTGTTTTTGTAGGAAGAGCCTGCTGGCCAAACCACTTGGGTTGACTTGTATTTTAGAGTGCTGTGAGGCTGCTTAACTTCTGGTGGAGCAGTGTCCAGCTTCTGACAGATGATAGCTGTAATTTAAAGCTGTAGCTGAAATGGAGCTTTCCTAATGCTGCCCAGCTGCAGGGATGGGGCGGGACCTTTGTGATAGTCTTGCACGTGTGAGTGCTGCCTTGGCACAGGGCATTTGTGGTCGAAGGCTGCACAGGGGGTAATGTGCATGCAGAGCAACCTCAGGTGACAGCTGGGAAGGCCTTGCCCCCTTGTTTCTCTGCTGATTAAAGTCATGTGTGCCTGGGAGCCTGAACACTCCAGTTGCAAGATAGCTAGTTCGTGCACCTGGTGGTGCCTGCATGTCCCTGTGCTATACCCCTGACTCCGGGCTACAGCCAGCTGGAGTTGCTTTTCTGTACAGCTGTACAGCCAATGACCTACCCTTTTTTCTTGCAGCTTTTATACTGCAGACTTAAGAGGTAATGCTCATCCCATAGCAGCACTGCTCAGTGCCACGGAATTTAAATAGAAAGCCTGACATCAGCCTATAAAACAGCTTAAAAAGTCTTTTGCTTACTATCTTCCTAAGCTGATCAGAAGGGAAGACCTGGCTTTGTATTTGCAGGGCACCTGTCACCCTATAAGAGAAATTAGAGGAGCTGTAGTCTGGTTCCCTTGCTACCTGGGCCAGTGGCTCAGAACCACTTGCTTGGATGGGAGATGCCTGCACTGGACGGTGGTGGTTTTGTGAAGAGATGGCTGGAGCTGTTGTAGAAAGGATGCATTGGAAGCTTCAGCCTTGCTGCTGAGGTCAGCTTGGGGCTTGTGGGGTTTCATGCCTCGCTTATGGGAGTGTTGCCATTGGGAGTAGCCAGTCCCTTTCTTTTAATTCAGGAGCCACTTGCCCCTGTGGCCCCTTGAGCTGGCCACTCTCTGCCACATGGTGGGACTGGGGCAGTTGGCATCCACTTTGCTCAGGGTCTGAACACCCTCCGCCCATGACAGCTGCACCCCAGCCTTGCACCTTAACTCTCCTCGGGCATGGCAGGCAGAATACAGCCAAAATTTGGCTCTGGGGCTGCTGGAGAGGAGGTTGAGCAGGCTCCCAACTCTTGCACACCTTCCTAGGAGGAAGGGCCACATGATGCGCTACTCTGGTGTCTACTTCACCTCCTGTCACAAGAAGCATGCTGTGACCATTTCTGCCCTTCCCTTCTCAGGTCACAAAGCTGGTTCGTTGAGTTTCTGTTGGTTTTGGTCTTTCATAGACAAGCCATTGCTCGGCATCGTTTCTTCCTTCCTGTACTCTTTCTACCTCAGCCTTCTCTGTCCTCAAGAGTGCAGTTTATGTGTAATGTTGTAATGTTTCCTGGGGTTTGTAGTTTTTCCTCTTTCAGTTCTTTTTTCCAAACAAAGCCACATCATCTGTCTGTTTCTATATTTATGTTCTTTGTGATAGACACTCAAGCTTTGACTGCCTTCTTGTTCCTTCTGCTTCATGTTCTTCCAGAAGCGTTGTTTGAGGTTGAATTGTAGCAAACTTGCTAAACACAGTCTTATTTTGTTTTTGCTTTGAAATCTTTTTCATTAAAGAAGTGAAAAGCCCTTCAAAATCTTTAAGTTGGAACAAGGTGATTGCATATCAATATGTGGAGTTTGAAGTGTGCTGATTTAGTGTAAATTAAATGACAGGTTAACTTGCACTGAAAGTTTCTAAGCACTCTTGCACCAAAACAACTAAACTGGTGTGGAAAAATAATATTTAAGCTGCATCCAGCAGCTTACAGGACCTTAGGTTTAAAGCTACAACCAGATATAATAATGAATAATAATAATTAAAAAAAAAATAGAATTAGATAGGCAACAGAGCTGTTGCTTTGTCCTGTGGAGATAATAAAAATGAAGCCATTATAAAAACAGAAATGTACATATAAAAAGGAGGTGTGAGGTGAAAGGTGTTTACTAATATGCAAGTCGATACTTTGCACTGTACACTGATTCCAGCGATTGACCAGTCTCCTAAGTATTTGAAAATTAAGCTGTGGTACCTGATTTTGAACTGTTCATAGCCAGAGTCATAAATATTTATTTTGAACCTCAGTAGCATGACATAAATTCCCTCCTCTGGAGGATTACACTATTCCTAGAAGGATCTTGCAGTAATGATGTCTATACGCTTTGTTTGCTGATATATCTTACAGTCATCTGTGTGATGCTGCAGTTTGTATAAGCAGTGACGTGTGTGCAGCACTCGCTGTCTGACTTAGGCTTGTAACTGTTCAAACTGATGTTAGAGGGCTTCAAAAGCTGCTGCCTAACTGGAGATTTTTCCTGAAATGAGACTGAATGAGAGGGCTGTGCTCTGAGTGAGGCAGGGGTGGTGGTTCGTCTCTGCTGTCAGTGTGGTATTTTGATGTGGCGGTGACGTGCCACAAAGCTGTGCGTACCAGTTCAGGGGCTCATTACAGTGTGTTATTCAGTAAACATGTAACCCTCAAAGCGATTGTTTCCAATTCCTGCAGCTTCATTTCAGATCCAGATCCAAGAGGGAGGGAGTTGCTGGGTTATGAGCAGAGAGCATTTGTGTAACAGGAGGTGGGATGGGTGGGAGGGTTCTTAGCCTGAACTGATCCTGCTGTTTTCTGGGACTTTAACCCTAATACGTTCCAATTCAAATGTGTTTTTAGAGTGAAGCGTTAACTCTTGTGCCTTCAAAAAAAAACTTTCCACATTTCGTTAGTTGTGTCATTTCCTTCTTTTAAGTAGAAACAACGGCAGATCATAAAACAAACTTTCCACCGTGTGAATAATAGTGCTCCCAGGTTGTAGGTTTCAGCTCTGGTGCCAACGCTTCTGTCTGAGACCAGCGGGAGGGACTTTTTAATTGAAATAGAGAGGCTGAGCACAGGCGCTGCCTCTCCTCTTTTTCTTCCATTTCTTTTATTGCAGGTGGAAGAAAGAATCTCAGAAACCAAACCGTACAGTTTATTCTCAGCTCTGCTACTAATATTCTCCATGACCTTCGGCAAATCTCTGCCCTTCTCCTTGTCGTAGCAGTGAGGAAACAAAACTGCTCTTCCAGGTTGGCCTGGGAGTTAGGAATAATCCCAGGGTTACTAAGCTGATTAATACACTGAATGTGTCACCTTTTTTATGGGCTGTTCCCCCTGGCTGTAGGCTACTGCAAATCATGTAGCCAAATAAATGTTATTTCAGCTCTGCCTGTATCTATGTAAATAGGAGTTAATGAGTTGTTTCGTCTCATGGCCAGCTCCAGAGGGAGGATGAGGAGAGGCTGCCGTGGAAAGTCCCCAGCTGTTGCTAGGCATTACAGCATTGTAGCTTCCTTCTCCAAAACTCTGCTCAGGTTTGGCAAGGGGAGGGAAAACCAAGTGATGGAAAGCCCTACAAAGATGCATTGCTTATGTTCTGTAAAGCATGGCTTTGCTGTCCTGGGCGCAGAGAGCATGTGGCTGCAAGTGAGGTGGAAGCAATTTGGTTAGATAAAATAACATTCAGTAACTGGCCTTCTGTTTATTCATTCTCAGCTGCAGGATCATGTGGCTCGCTTGTTCTCTGTCCCTTCTGTTCCTCCTGCTGGTTGTTTTTTTTTTTTTTACTTCTGATTGACTCTCTTGGACTCTTGCAGTGAAGCTGGAAGAGTGCAGCATCAGTGGTCTTGCCATGCTTCCAGTTTAAGTAGTAACAGAAAAAACCAGCTATTCCAGAGTGTTTCCTCTGCTGAGGTTTGTGCTCCACATTTACAACCTGCAGATGAGGGGGGTGTCATATTTGGATTTTAGTATCAAGTTTATCAAATACTGCACTGGAGATTACAACTAACACAAATTGTTTTGTAGAGCATCTTGTTCTTACTACACAATGCAACACCCTTGAACTGTAGCAAATAGCGTTAAGATCCTTATACCATTAAGGCTTGGCATGGCAGCATCAGTGAAAAGAGCACCTCTGTTTTCTGCCATAAGTGTAGGACTTCAGATACAGCTGAGCACTTGAATTCCTCCTAGTGAAGTCTGGCTGGTTGTCATCCAACCACGGCTCGTTCAGACTTTTCAGTCAGTCTTTGTAATCTCTCCTAAGAGATGTAATTACTATCTCTGTTGTTCCTCTCTAGTTGTCCTAATATGAGGCCAGGGTGAATATATTTAAGGTCTTGCTGCCTCTGCTAATGTGTAGTTGGGAAAAAGCGTGTTTTGTGGCACCCTCATGGAGTCATAAGGGGACCTGGCTATGGGACCTTGCTAGGCATTGGGTTGGACTGGAAAGTATTGTGCTTTTCCCCTTTCAGCAGAGGATCCCGTGGTGCTTCTGAGGCACTGCAGAATGCAGCATCGCGGCCTTGCTCCTCCATCCTTGGGGATTCACCTAAGTGCTGTGAAGCTGAGCTTTACAGCTGCATGAAGAAGTGGAGAGTCTACACAACCACGCAAGTTTCCAACCTGTAGTTAGATGGGTATGGCAAGATATGTCCTGCTCTAACAGTGTTCTTCTCCCAAACAACAGGGATTGGCGATTGGCACCACGAGTTCCAATTCTCACTTTCATTACTTGTCTCCACTTTCTCTTGAATGTTTTATCCCACCAGTGGGCTTGTGGCTTTTCTTATCTAGCTTACCTGGTTTGTGCAGAGACATGTTGAGTCCTTTCTGGTTAGAAACCCTGGGTCTGTGCTGACATGGCGGCCTGTGCTTCCAAGTCAGAGTGAGGGGCAGAGGCATCAGAGTGTGGCCCTTTGATGACTAACAGAAGTAAGATTGGGATTTACTTGCAAAAGCATTAAAAGAAAAATTGCAAAAATCCTTGTAGCACTTACCTTTGCTCCTGTGCATGTTTGTACTTTCCTCGGACCCCAAAGTATGCATGCACATGCTTCAGGACGTGCTGCAGTGTCCCTCTCTTTGCCAGACATACAGGTGCACACAGCGTGCTGAGGGCTGGATTTTGGATCTGAGTAGCTGGTGTATGTAGAAATGGTGGGTGGGTTTCCATCCCCCTTTCCAGCTTAGGGGAGGCTGTGTAGATCAGCTCTGCAAAGATGCGTTTGTGGAGCATAGAATGGCGGAAGCTGTTGGAGGAGTGGGATTCCCACTGCACAAGTGCTTTCTACTGGAAAAAAGTGTTTATTCTTCTGGGCACTGTTGCCAGTTTTTGTTTGTTTTTTTTTGATTTTTTTTTCCAAATTTGGAGGTGGGGGTGTGTAAGGTTAACAGGTATACAGAGAAGTTAGGCTGGTAAGAATAGTTAAATATACAGAAAAGGTGCTCACTGGTGTTGTAGGCTTGCAAAGGAACTCCACAAGGAGCAATCTCTAAGAAGAGATCCTTCCTCAGTGGAAGTCAGCCCTTAAATGGGGTCTAGGAGAGGTGGAGCCTGGCTCCACCCCTTCCGGGCACACAGGTGAATTGCCTTCACCTGTGCTCCCATGGCTGACTCAGTGCTTGCTTCAGATGGTCAGTCAGAGGTTCAGGCTGTGATTCAACAGTTCCCATACAGGGTGCTTATATGTGTGTTTTGTTGTGTGTTTTTTTAAAGCTTTTTTGAGTTTCTAGTCCTTGACTGTGTTGCTTTTTTTCTTTTAACTGGAAAAAGCAGGAAGACTTGAAACAAAAGGAGCAAGGAAGCAGTAAGGACTTACTATTTACTGTCAGTGTTAGTAGGACAGAGGGATGTTTTTCCACAAGTTTTCTGTCTTATTAATATAATTAGAGAAACACTTCAGTTGCTTTGTTAAAGTGTGTTTGTGGGAGGGAAGTGTTTTCCCACACATCACATAGCTTTCCAACTGGAAAGGTAGAAAACAGGAGCTAGGATAATGTTATTTCTTTCAAAAGCTGACAGAGAATCTCTTGCCTGATGTATCCCCATCAATAAGATTTTTAACTATGAACAGCATAATTGAAGTACTTTTAATGGAGAAAGTGGTTTCAAACCTTACTTTTCCACTTTGAGGGTTTTGTTTTGCTTCTTTGTTTGTTTGTTTTTGAGAGGGAAGAATGCTTTTGTTCACTTGCCAATTTTGAAAGTGCTGCCTCAGAACTGGGATAGAACTGTATCTCACCTGTTTATTTCCGAAATTACACAGAGTAATTACTGTTTTAGGTATATCCTGTTTGCTAAGTTGTGTGGTTCATGTTATGACAGCTTTAATGGCTCTTCAGTATATAGCAAAGGGATTTAGGACTGTGGGCAGGTACTTTTGCTTCATTTTGTAATTCTAAATAAGTAAACATAATGAAAATTGCTGTTGAATAATGGGAACATCCACATATACATTAAAAAGACTTTTTTTCTTCATAAAAGGAAGACAAATTCACCTGCTTCAGGGCAGAATCTAACCACTAATTGACGGAAATTAGGAAGAAACTTCCTTTTAAGCAGTTGTTTCATTTCTTTCTCTGTGGCATTCCTTGTACTTTCTTTTGAAACCTGGCATATTGGCCACTGCTGGAGGACTGTCTAGGCTGGGCAATAGAATCTCAGATTAGGCTGATTCCTTGATGGCCACTTCTGGTGATTTGTATAGTCTTGACTTTCATATCTCGCTTAAGCTATCCATCCATCTATCCATCTTGTTTGGTAATTAGGTATTAATAAAGAGAGACTTCCTACAACCTCTCTCTCTCTCTCTGTTCCCTCGTGCTACTGCTACTAATCCCTGGATTCTACTTCTCTTTCAGAAGATGCTGCTGAAGAAGAATTATGGAATGAAGACTAGAGTTATTAAAATTCGTGTAAGTTGCCCTTTTGTGGTGCACTTCTTCATCTTTCCACATATTTCTGAATGTGGTGATAGTCCTTGAAAACCTGTGCCCAGAAGATTATCTCTGGAGGTTCCTTTGGCTTGATCAGCTGCATAACAAAAGTTATAAATCTGGAGGATAAACGGTAGTTGCAGTTTTAGCTTGGTGCTAATGAAGCTAATAATATTTTCCATTTTGGAGACCATGGGTTACTGCTTCACTGGAGAGAAACTCTACATCTCACGCTATGAGTTCATACAGTTATGCATAGCTGTCTTGTAGAGTGTTATTTGGATCCTTCTTGAGCAGAAATGTTGATCCAGGTTATCCAGTGATGCTTGACATGGATGAGAGGTATTGCTAGGTAGTCCAGACAAGGACTGTAGCTATGTGCTGCACTGATGTCAGCAGAACTGTAGGGGATGTGGGATGGGTGATGAGATCCAGATGAGAGTGCTAGTCTAGATTGCTTGGATGGCTTTACAGCTGGGATGACGCTGCAGTGTCTGAGCATCTCCCGTTTTTGAGTGCACACAAACATAGCAGGTCTAGGTTTCTTCCATGTCATGCTGTTTGCACCTCTTAGGCTTTGTCCCTAGTAAGCCATCCCCTTACTCTTTAGCCAACCTGCCTCCTCTGTGGGTACCTTGGCTCTTTCTCAGTCGGTGTTGTGTGGCACTGCAGGGAGGTGTGTGGCCTTGTACATTGCAGCCAAAACAAGTAGGTAAGTCTACAGAGCCCCACATGATCCTTCTCATATTTGCAATACATGAACAAAACCAGCTTGGAGTGAAGAATTTTGCAGTAAAACTACTATATAGTAATTATAGCCAGCAAGGATACCTTGCAAGAGGGGTGAATAGCAGACCAGGACCCTCCAGGGACTGATGCTTTTGTGTACCCAGAATTGCTACTGTGTCTGTGCATGCAGTTGGGTGCCCTTGCCCATCACCACTTTGTAGGTGACTTTGTTATTGAGAGGAGGAGCAAGTAGGACTGGCTTAGAGCCTTGTACACAGCTGGGTAGTGTTTCTCTTACCCCTCATAGGCATTCAGCTATAGCACTTCAGTCCTGTCTTCCATCTCCACCATGACCTGATGCTTCTGATGCACGATTAATCCCGATCTGCTTTGTATTCTCTTGTGCAGCTGCCTGAATTGTTTTCACTTGAGCTGTTTCCTCCTGTGCCCTCTGAGCATTCCCCAGATTGTACCTGTCCTTCAGACCTATGCTAATGCAGCTGCTGTGTTTTACTCCAGTGTATTTACCACCTTCCTTTTACCCTTGTCCCTCATACTTTCCTTATTCTTTCTTTTTTTTTTTTCCCTGGGTGTCCCTAGACTACAGTTAACTTTAGTACTGCTACTGCTAGTAGTCCTGAAGCCCCTGTGATTTCAGGAGCACCTCAGAGCCGTTTCCCCCAGCACCGTGAGCTCATTATTGCAGCTTTCTGTGCGCCTCCGGAGAATCTGAGAGACAGAATCATCCCTCTGCTCCCTGCTGAGCTCATGTCAGCTCACGCTAAAATAAACAGCAGAAATGGAGAGCACACCTTTCTGACAGATGGTACAGCATCCACGTTCTCTGGCCAGCCTTCCTGAGCTGGTACAGTGTGTTGCTACCTGAGTTGTTCGTGCGGTTTCCATGACAATAGCAAATGATACTTCAGTCTCCAATTGATCTGTCGCGGTAGCAGAGGTGCTGGGTAGAGGAGCGTTTTTGCTTCTGTTTTTCAAGCGATTGCAAGTGCCCACTTTTGTGTACATAGCTTAGGGAGGAGGCAGAAGGCCCCCAGCCAAATATCTTGCTGAGGTGCCTCTGCTCTGGAAGCAGCTGAGAGAGGTCCATGCGTCTGAAGGATGTTGCTGTGATTGCCAGACAAAGGGAAACCTCAATCCAGCCAGTGAGATATGCTTGGCACGAGGTTCCTTCTCAGTAGTGCCCAGGGAAAGGTCAAGAGATAATGGGCACAAACTAAAACAAAGGAAATTCAGGTTGCCCAGGGAGCTTGTGGAGTCTCTTGAAGATACTCAAAACGTGCCTGGACACAGCCTTAGGTAACATGTCATAACTAACCACTCTCAGAATGGGGGCTTTGAGCTAGATGCCTACTCCACAGGCACCTGCCAGCCTTACTCTGTGATTTTTGGCTTTTTCCCTAGCACTCAGTAACTTAAGGCACGCCAGAGACCTTAGTACACTTGGGAGGGCTCTTCTGAGGCCCTACTAAATACAGCTTTTTGCAAAGGGTGATAGCAGAAGGCCAGGTTATAAGCCTGGTTCTCTATTGCTGTGTTTGCTAACAGAGATTTGGTGCTGTGACTCTGCTACTGTAGTGGGGGTTGAAGAATTGGAGAGATATCTCCTCACAAATGGGTTGTTCAGCTATTACAGGAGAAACCTGACAACTGTCCGCATGTCTGAATGGGAAATGTCACCATGTGAACCAGTTTGTTGCTTGTGTTGCTGTAGCCCTGGGAAGTCCTGGTGTACAATGCTCCTGTTTCAGCACAGGTAAAGAGCGTGCAGTGATCTTAGGTAGGCAGCCACATCCACACAGAGTAGGAATGGATAGAGATGCAGTGAATGAACTGATCTGAGGAACAGGCAGGCAAAGAAGCAGTGCTGCCTCATAATTTTTATTTATTTATTTATTTTTGCAAAGGATTTGAATCAGAGATCTCTGTATTCTTGCTATACTCTGCTGCTTTCTGCATGCCTTATTGTCACCATAACCCTCACACTGCAGGGAAAAGTGACCAACCAGATAGTAGACACGCTTAGCACTGTGATGTCAGTGAAACATTTTCATGCTGAAGACAGTGTCTCATGTGGTTGTAAGATAATGTGCTCTTAAAAATACACTCTTCCTGGCTGATATTTTTATCATCTCGATATCTCAGGGCTTTGCTGGTATGTGAGGACACAAAGTGATGTACTCTCATGCATCATCCCATCTATGCTGTTCCTCCTTCTTCTTTTGGAAGAGCCTCACTGAGGAGGGTTAGATAGAGAGACACCGTCTTTGCCACGTAGTACCAGAACGTTTTCAGTCCTTGGAAATGTTTGTACTCCTTGGGAGCCTTTCTGGAGCAGGTGACCCAGGCTGGCTTCTGCTTTTCTGCATGCTGTTCGAATGCTAAGATGCCACCTTGTCCTTATGCCCTGTACCTCAGTTTCCAGTGGTGTTAGGCTACAGCCTTTTCACTGTCTGAGCAGAGTTCTTCTTAAGTGAGGTGATGGGACGGAGATATGACAAGCCCAAGAACCTAGACTAAGCAGCAGCTTAGTCATGCTTGAAACGTTTTGGAGAATAACTGCTGTGAGAGGTCAGGGCCTGTAGTGAGGAGAGAATAGTAATTAAATTTCGCTTCTCTCTCTGCCCATCCACCCTAAGTAAGGGATAATGGAACAGGAGAATCAGGCCCTGTGGGCAGGCAAGCAGCGATAAATCGGAGGTGGCAGTGTGTGTATGAAGTATGGATTTGCATAATGGATGCATGTGTAACATAGCATGCTTCAGTGCAAAGTGAGGAGTAGACATGGGCCCACAGAGGTGTTGCACAGTGAAGCAGACGTCTGTATGCAGATTTGATTGCTCATATCTCAGCGTGTCAGCCATTGTCTTGTCTGTAAGTGGAAGCAAGGTGTTAGGTACGAGTGAGAGGAGCCCATGTACGTGTGTATATTTTAACAATTCGAGCACATGTGCATGGTCGGGTGTTATGTGGAGGCATGTCCTTAGCTCTGGAAAGAGGATGACTGTATGAGCATGTGTCTGTAGGACTTAACTTCCTCAGCCCTTGACCTTGCTTGATCAGATGCAGGCAGCCCTACAGAATGCGGAGACCCATCTTCCAGAATCTATCTATCATATCGCAAGTCTTCTGTTGTCCAGACCCTCTTGGGATAAGGCTTCCACTTCAGTCATGTACCTTGTTCTTCCATCATGAACTCCTCCTGCATGTAGTCTCTGAAAGAGACGGATGGAGCTTAGCTCAGGGGCAGCAGCTGGGCTTATCTCAAGAGTGGTAGGTGGGTAGAAGACACAACTGGTGAGCCCCTGGCTATCTTGAGAACTCTTGTTGAGACAAGCAGAGAGTAAGGATTTCAAGGCCAATCTGATAATCTGCCTGATCAGAGAGGTGTTTTCTGCTATGTAAAAAATAAAATAAGAATTTTAAATTGGAACATAAGCCGCTTGTGCTCTTGCCTTGATCTTATCAGTTCTTCAGAACATCCTCTTCTTGAACAATGGCCAGATCCCTGGAATGACTTCCTTGTCTCTTATTTCTCATGTTTGAAGCCTAAAAGACCAATGCAGAAACATGCTGAATTTCCTCCTAAAACAGGAGACCTTCTCAGCTTAGAGCTGAGCAGGAGATATGCTGGGCTGAGCTGTCTTGGCAGAGGCCTGAGATATTCATAAATATGAGGCATACAAGTTGACAGAGCAACATTAGGTGCAAGCCTGTTTCTGGCTGCATGGTGAGCAGTAAAGATTTCACAAGTCAGAAGATTCTTTGTATGTGTACGTATGTACACGTTACCCCTTCCATTGTAGATTCCCAAGGTGCTTTGCAAGCATTGTTAAATAAGCAGAAGAGAAGTATCATGATTGCAATTTCAGAGTTAAACTGAGAAACCAGAAAATGGGCTTTGATCTTCAGACCACATTCCTTGGGCTGCATCCTTATTCATACCATACCAGGCAGTCTAAACAGCTCTGATATCTCAGGCAGTTTGCTGACAGTTTGTGTGTCACTCCTGGTTGTGTTTAGTATGTGTCTGAGTGCCTAAACCAAATCTTGCCCTTTAGAAGCAGCAAGAGAGGCTCACCTCCCTTGCCAGTCACATCCTTGGATTACTTGCTGGGCAGAGTCCCCTCATGGAGCTTTTAGCACTCTAGTTACCTAGACAGGCATTTTTCTCCAGATAATAGGCAACGCTCTGCGGAACAAAATGGAGAAGGTCCTCTGTGAAGTGAGGGCATGAATATTTATTGGCCTTCTGGGGAAACCAGCTCCCCCCCATGTTTCTCTCAGTCAAGCCAGTGAACTGCCTGCTGAAGATTTGTGTATTGATGGCTGGCCCTGGAGAATGCAAGGCCTTGTAGTTTGTGACAGAAGACAGCATGGGGAGGGATACAGTCTAGCTGAGGTGGGAATGCCTCTGTCTGTTTAAAAACTATCCCAAATATCTGGCTCCAGACATTGTTTTATTTAGCACTGCCTTTATTGGATTTTATGGCAAAGGCTAACTAGCCTTCAGACTTTCCATAGCAGCTTGAGGAGGGACTTCCAGGTCTCTTTACTCTGCCCCATTAAATAAAAGAATTTTCATTGCTTCCTGCTTTTCATAAATTCATGCCATGTATGCCCCTGCACCCGTTAAGCCATGTAAGTGCTTGCAGAATAGATGCTCAGGAGTAATTGAGAGTTTCATAATCCATACAGCACTGGGAAAGCAGTGAGTTGTTGGTAAATCAGGGTCCTGTGATCCTATTTTTAGTTTTGCCCTTGTTTGCAGTATGGCCTGGGTTGTGGGTTCGGTTTAGGAGCAAGGGTGAGGAGACATAGAATGGAGGTGGTGGCTGTGGTTCAGGAGCTGGAGTGCATGACTAAGAAGGGGCTTGCGAGGTGGCAAGTCACATGCCACTGAGAGATGGATTCGGTAGCTTTTTGGTTATACCTGTATGATGGTGCAGAGAGAGAAGGGTAGAAGACAGCTGGAGGGTCACAGTGGCTCTGCCACTATCTTACTCTGATGGACTTTTAAGTCCAAGATGGTAGATCAAGCATGTCTTTTACCATTGCATCCAGGCCCACCACTGTTGCTCCCTACTCCCCTTTGTTCATGTGGCTGTGGGAACCTGGCACCCATTCCTTCTCCCAGTCCCCAGTGCCATAATCCTCTTTTCTCACACATACCTCCCATAATACACCCACTTCCTGCGCTTGGCTTCCACAGCTGGAGCGGTTTGACCAGAGGCAAGAGCACTGTGTCAGCATGTGTTTGCAGCCTGCTCATGCCAGGATAATTAATACTCACTTTGCAGTTTTAATTTGGGTTCCCTTTAAGTTGAAAGTGGTGTGCTGCTCTGTGCCAGCCTGCCTGGCTGGAGGGAAGAGTCTTGCCCTGGCCCCACGCAAACTGGAAGCCACACATGCCCAAGTGTGCACTATGTGCAGACCTTGAGGGAGGAACCCTTACCTGGGGCTCCTGGCCTGAAGGGTCTGTGAGGGCAGCCGGCTGCAGTCACTTGAGGCAGGGAGGATGTTCATACCATGCAGAGAAGGCTGAAGAGAGGAAGCTGGGGAGGAGAGAGAGGGTTCTACTTATGTGTAGTCGAGAGTGTTCTTGTGCCTTCTCCTTGTACTCTGGAACGTGTGGACTATGGGCATTGTGCAGGAACTGCTGCAGGTGTGTACAGGGAAGCACAGGCAGTTCTTTGTTGGGAAAGAAGGTGGGGATAAGACTCATCTTGCAGTTGGGAGAAATGTGGATTCATTCACTTGTTCCCGAGAGATTTGTGTGGCCTTCAGAATGTGATCTTCACTGGCACCTTGGGATGGCAAGTTCCCTAGATTGGCCAGTGAGCATTGAAAATCTGCCCCTCCGAATGACCCATCTGTGCCTTTTCCTTGTTCACCCTCCATCCTTCAGAGTGGCAAGCAAATCAAAGTTTGCAGTCAGCTTTCTCAGATATGCATCTCAAAGATGTGTGAGGGTGAGAAGGAAGACTTGTTACACTGGTGCCAGTGAGGACCTGGAACTGGAGCTGGCATATTTCTGCTCTTGGGCAAATGACCAGCAAGTGTTTGCCTGGCCCTTTGAAGTGCCTTACAAGAAGTTCTATGTTGCCTTTCTTGTGGCACCTCTCTAAGTCTGGTAGTTGCCATCTGACAACTCTGCACACACTTCTGCAAATGTTTGATAATTGTTTTTCTTTTTGTTTTTTTTTTTTTTCCTTTTTAAGAGAAATGGTGTTGTGTTTGTAAACTATTGAACTGGTCTTTGCAACGCACAGAAGGAATTAGGTGTTAGGCAGCCTTATGTTGGTGGAGAAGGACAGGCTTTTATCTCGGTTTTTAAGGAAAGGTAATGGAGAAAAGAGAAAAACAGTGCTGACTGCAAAGCTTTGCTCTTCCTCATTGGAACAGCATTAGGAGCGGATAATTCTTTTTCTTGGAGGAGAAGGGAGAAGAGTGGTTCCAAATTGATATTACTTCATGGTCTATCTCCTGGCTATCCCCTGAAATCAAACTGCATATGAACCTGGAGGTAGTGAGGAGACAGATGGGAAGGAGTTTGCCTTTGAAAGGTTGTTTTTTGAGCTGTTCCTAGCTGGTGACCTAAATAAATTGTCAGAAGCTTATGAAGAAGCAGTTAGATGTGAATTGCTGCTCCACTGGAGAAGCTGGTCCTGCTTGTCAATGACTATGTCTTGAAAACTGCCTAAAGCAAGACTGTAATTGAAAGGAAATTACTTCCCATTAGAAGATTACAACACATAGATGTTAATTCATCCTGGCTGCCTGATTGTGGTTAACGCATTATGCTCCTGTTTTACACAGGAGAAGCTGAGGCACAGATGATGCGAAGTTGCTTAGTCAGGACCCTGTCCAAGATTAGAGCTGTGACTAGGAGCAGGCTCAGGGTCCCCCCTTCTTGCTCACATCATGATGGTTTCCCACATCAAGGCTGAAGTGTCACCAGTTTCTTTTCTAACAACTTGGCATAGGTGAAAGGAAGGAGGGCAAAATGGAATTGAAAGCCCTGTCCATGCTGCACTGCATAGTCATCCAGCCTCTACTCTCTCTGTGCGCTGCCTGAATGTGGGCACTACCTCTGGCTCTGCTCACCCTGAGCAAGGCAGCTGTCTCACAAACCGGCAGCATCATGGGCAGGCGTCTATCTTTGCCAAGGCTCTCCTGGGGATTTATTCCTTTCCACACAGGGTGGTGGTGGGAATCGGATGTGCCTTTACAACTTGCAATTACATGGTGCCTTTCATCCCAAAGGACTTATAATAAGTCAGTCTACAGACTGCAAAGGGATCATTCACCCACCACTGAGAGGTGTCCACCACTGGAAGACATAATCCTTTCAATGAAGTTCAGCAGCATTTCCAAGCCACTGGGGCCCAAGGGCAGGAGAGAAGGGACTCCTGTGTGCCTTGGCCCTTAGTAGGAAAAGGGTTGGCAGGGTGCACAAACTGGTCTGATTTTTGGATACTGCCAGGATACTCTCTTATGGAAGAGAACCAAAGAGTATTAAGCAGATTGTAGTTTTGTATCATCCCTAGCTCCCCTGCTCCCTTCTAGGACATTGTTGTGTTAGATAACTTCATTTTTCCTCCTCCTTTTGTGATTGTTGTTTCCACATCTGAAAGTGCACTTGGAGCTGCGCTTGCTTCTTCTTTGTCTAAATAAGAAAACCAAATTTCCGTGGAGTTTTCAGTCCAAAATTTATATATTTCACTAAATGCACCTTGAATATTTTTCTAGGCTTCATTGTGGCAAGGGGGGGCATTTCTGGGAGCAATGTGGTGTTTTGTATTAGTAGATTTACCCTTTATGTGTTTGTTTTCTTTCTGTCTACTTTTTCCTTGCCAAAATATGCAATTATGTTATAGATGCATTTATAGAGCAGTTGTCCATTTCTGTTTTCTGGAAGCTGCTAATATTGAAATTGTGCATTTCTTCTGTGTTATTTAATCTCACTGGTCATCTTTGGGGCACCTGCATCCAGTCACAATTCATACCATCTTTAGGAGTACTTTTTGTTAATGTGTTTGAAGCCTAGTTGCTTATTTACCACCTGGTAATAATACAATTGGTGACTGCAGTACCGGTTTGTAAGAGAGTACACATGGGAAGTGTGTATGAAAGAGGGAATGTGCACGTGTCTGTGCATGCAGACAAACTCGTGTGACCAAGGCTGTACATGCTCAGTTGCCTGAAATGTGGGTAACACAAGTTAGCTCCCTTAGGGTTTAGTCTAACTTGAATTGAGTGTGCAGATGTTTGTAGATACTGAAACTAACTTCTGCTCCAGACAGTTGTATAAGCCTAGTGAGGAGCTATGCCCCTCTGAGCTGTCCTCAGGATGCTAAGGGAGTTCGGCCCCATCCAAGACCCTGCTTGGCTTGAGTTGAGGTGTGAGTGGACAAGGTCTATATGGGTGGGGACAGCTCCTTCTGTAGTTCGGAAGTTGGTGCATGCTGAGAGAAGTGTGGACAAGTGACTGAGAAAATGCATGTGTACATGGGGGAGGAAATATGAAGTGTGTGAGAGCAGGTAAGTGTGTGCACAAACTGTGTGCAAGTGGGCACAAGTGTGTGTGACAGAGCATGCACCCCAGCATGTGTGCCCTCTTGCCAGCAGTGGTTTATTTCTCAGGCTGTTTTCCAGCTGTGTAAATACATTGCTTAACAAATTGAGGGCTCTGGTTAATGATCCCCTTTAGCACAGGGCCCATATTAGGCTCCATTTTATGCAAGTTATCCAGCTGCCTGAATACCATTAGAGTGAACACACTGGGCTTTAATGTCAAATGCGGAGTGTTTGTACGCTGAGGAGCTGCTGAGGCAGTCGGCCTGGGGTTGCTCAGCAAGGGCTGTCAGGGAGCTTTGTGGCAAGCTCCCCTGGGCCTGCTGTAGCAGAAGCAATTCATATAGCCTGCCTTAGTCAAAGTGACATCCCTGGCACCACAGGCTGGTGCTGGGCGTGTGAGGAGAAGGCCAGGATGGCCTGGACGCTTGCACTGACTCCAGGGAGACAGTTGGATCAAGCAGCAGGATAGGAGGAACGTGTTTCCCTCTCTGGCAGCCAGCCCTATCCCTTGTTCTGAGAGCAGATCTAGGGAGTTTTGCCTTGCAGTGCTCATCAAAGCCAGACCACCTCATGCTGAGATCCCAAAAGGTGTCGGAGACTAAGCCAGATCAGGGCCAGTCATCCCCATAGCAGGATACAAGCTCCAGAGGAAACAAGAACTTCTGTGGAGAGTGGGCCAATTTGATGCTGGTGCTCATTCTTCCTTCCAGCAAGGTCCGTAGCAGAGCTGCTTCTCTGTCATCAGCCATGCAGGCACAAGACAGCCCCATGCTGTTCAAAGTTATAAACAGTTGTGGAACAGTCATCTTATGAAGGTAGTTGCATTACTGCCTCTCCTACGCCTGCAGTTAGACACAAGGTCCTTCCTGCCCTACCCTTGCCTGCAGTTGTGGTGGTTGCACTGTTGAAAGCCATCATCATGTTGCCGCTTGAGAGGCATGATGGTGAGGTGCAGTGTGACCTTACTTGCAGTTGCCCAACTGCCTGTGAATCTCTGCATCTTACTGTCTTCCCATGTCCTTGTACTTTGCCTCCACACTTGCTCTGTGCCCGTCTCCCTTGAGGTGCTCTGAGAGCATGCTCTGCTTCTGCATCTTGGCCCCAGATGGTCTAGAGAGCAGCCCCATGGCTTTTTCTTATCCAAAGCCTGGTGAGTTTTGTGGATGTTTTTCATCTGTCCTCTGGACCCGTTTTTCCCCAGCCTCTATTCCATCTGCTGTCCGCCAGAAATGAACTGATTCAGCTGCCTTGCCTAATCCTGTCTGGCATCTCAAAATGGAGGAGACTGCCAGGTTCTTTGTTCCTGTTCCCTCTTGGCACTGGCAGGGCACCTTCTCTGCTCTGGAGAAGGACAAATGTGCTGATTTATTCTGCCCCTTAGATTTGAATAGGGGTTGCTATGTTACTCTCCGTCTCTGAGGCTTGCCAGAGCACACACCATATATAACCCCACAGCAGGTGGCTATTGAGTAAGGGCCCTTAAATCTGCCTCTCTTGTTTCTTATGTTGCTGGCCAGGGTGTCAGGGGGATGTAGCAGGGCATGATTTGCTGTCTGGAACTCTAGTCACGGCTGATGCCAAGCACCATGTTGGCATTTTCCATTTTCAAGTGCCTATCTTAATTTGCAGAAGAGGGACCCACAGGCAGGAACGCACTGCCCGTGCTGGCTTTTAGAGAGGCCGTTTCTGATATGAAGGCTGCTCCATGGGGCTGAGTTGTGACCAGGATCTGGGAGGTAGAGGCTTCCAGATCCTGCTGCCACGATTGCTACATCTGAGGCCTGGCTTGGAAGCTTTCAGGGCTGTCTAATTCGGTGTGACTCTTTGGGTGACCCTGGCCGCTTCGGCAGCTTTCTGGGAGGAGGTGTGTGTGCCTTTCTGATGGTAAGTTAAAACCCCGCCAGGATAGAGGCAGATGGTACCAAAACATCAGTGTGCCATCTGATACATGGTTGCCACCATCTGAAAGACCTGATTTTTGAAGTGCTTGACATGCATTGGTGCTTCTGCTCACTGAAACAAAGTTCTTGAGATATGAATAAAAAACACTTCCTATGTGTTATTGAATTGTTTATTTGGCATCATTGTTCCTCTGGGATCCATGGATCCAGGATGGCCTAGTGAGGAGTAGCATTTCTATCATGTCACACTGGATCCTCACTCTAAATCTGCTTTGGCCATACTCTGAACACCAGGAGGGGAAGAGGGGAGACTATCTTTAGAGGTCAGGATACAAACCAAGCTTGAACAACTTCAGGTGGGATTTTTTTTATTTTTTTTTTTTTCCACCAAGCAGCTCCCAGCCATTCCTCATCGATTTGTTCTGGAAACGTGTAAATTAAACCATGGGTCAGAAGGTCCCAGTGCTCTACAGGTAACATCACGTCCTCCAGGTCCTACATGTGTGTACCCACCTTACAGACAGGACTGTTCTGGGAATCTGTCTTCATTTATTTTTGCCTCTACTTATGAACAATCCTCATTCAGGGAAATGCCCTCGTGAGAGGCCTGGACAGCAATTCCAGTGTGAGACAGAGTTGGCTTAGGTGTCACCTTCTAGTCTAGACTTAAGACCTGGAAGGCCTGATTTCCAAAAGTGCTGAGCACTGGCCCTTCAGCTAGTTTCCCCGGGATTCTGAAGAAGCTCTGGAGCTTCTGAATATCAAGCCTTCTCACAGAAGCCCTGCCAGCATGGAGATTACCAGAAAAGTTAATGAAGTACTTCTGGGTATGAAGTGATTTCAGGAACAAACATCGTGTTTGTCTATTACAATGTGGAAAGAGCAGAGAGGCTGCAGGTGGATTGGAAGTGAGATAATGTAAGAATCAAGTCAATCGATTCGAGGGGAAGAGAAAACAAAAACAACAGGTAAGAAGAGATGTGGTAAATGGGATGGGAGGAAAAACAATGATGAAAACAAAAACTGTAAAGTCTGGAACCAAAGCTCTGGAGAGTTTCTGTGTGTCTAGGACTTCATAGTTTGAGAAACAGTGATTTGTAATTTCTTACAGGAGAGCTGTTGAAAAATAGGACTGAGAAATGAGTCTTCAGAAGTGACCTGGTTTATCGCCCTGCGCTAAAAGCATAGTAGATCCCTGCTTTAAGGACAAGTGAATCTGAATTTTACTCATCCATATATTGCCTTCTGGCAGCAATGGTGATGGGACTCTGAAAAATGCATTGCTGATTATCCTCGCCTTGTTCTGGATGCCTGAGTGGCTACAGGCATGATGAGTCCTGGTGATGTAGGTTTCAGAGACCAGTTTTGAGAGGGGCAGCATGCTCTACACGAGGCGGAGTAGGAGCAGGGAAACTAGCCTGGGCTCGTGCTGTTTGCTGCAAGTACAAGCATGACCACTCATACAAGGAGGTGTAATTACCAGAGAAGGAGTGAGAAAGAGTTTGAGGCAAGAACCTCACTGCTTGCAGCTTATGTGAGTACTGACTTCGTCACTCTTTGTATTCCCCCACAGAGCATCAACGGAGGCCGCCCGCCACCTCACTTTGTGTATGATCCATCCACCTTTGCCTTCCGTTCCCTCAGCACCTTGAAGCCGCTGAGCCCAATAGCTCCAGTGGAAGAACCGTCATGTGCCTACTGAAGGAATTTCTCCAAAAACCTCAGGAACTATCAACCAACCACCTGCCTGGCAGTGAGAAGGGACGTGGCGACGCCCGGGGGGTTGGGTGTGGGAGAAGGGGACAGTGACACATCTTTGCAGTACAGTCTCCCTGGCAGCAGGAAACACAGCTTTGCAGCAGTGACTGGTTTCATACCATTGCCACATCTGAGCATTAGCAGATGGAGAGATTTTGTCTTTCAAGTGCAAAATGAGACAGGTGACAGGTTCACAACTGTAGGACAGCCACTGGGATGAACACGTGGATGTGATAGTTGAAGATATCCCTGAAGGGTTCAGGGGCTAGTATAGCCTGCATGGCAGCAGTGAAAAGTGATCAGGTCCAAACAATTTTCCAAGAGTACTTGGGTCTACAGTACTTTGGTGTAGACCTGACCATTCTTCCACTGAAAAAGGAGGACAGGATTGGAAACAGAGGCTATACTGGGCTGCCTGCAAAGGAAGAGGATCCCTCTCTGAGACTGTTAGGATTGTATTAAATTCAGGCTTTCTTGAGTGAAGACACTGGGAGAGGGATGTGGGATGGGGTAAGTAGAAAATATAACTCCATGTTCCAGCTAGTCTGCTGGTTCAGTAATATCATCTAAAATGAGATTGAAATGGGAGGCGTGAGCATTCTGGTTATACAGTGGGGGTTGAAATAAAGTTATAGAATAGAGGATTTGTGTTCAGCCATCCAAAGAAGCAGAGTGCCCACCTTCAGTTCTATCTTGGCATCATCAGGGAGAAGAACATGAGTGTGTCTGTATGCTCCTGGGTCTCCTCTCTGCTGAGGCTGCCTCTGTTTTGGGATATGCAGCATTTGTCCATAGCATTGTCCCAGTACTCTGCTGCACCTGTAGTGATACTGAACACAACTGGCAACATCAGACTCAACAAATCAGGTGTCTCCAGCAAGTTGTCTGCTACCCCATTAGGCTGGCTGTTAAATTCTGATAGACCTCTGTTCTGTCCCAGTGGAGCAGGTATTCCTGTATGTAGCATGAAGTGGGAGGAAGGAGTCTTTTTTGTAGCCATCTGTTGGCAGAAGAAACAAGAAAGAAGCTTCTCTATTGACAGTCCTGCAGCAGTTAGGAACCACAAAAAGTCTTGTTACCACTGGAGCCTGGCCTTGAGGCACAGATGTGCTTTGTGCTACAAGGCAGCAGCTAACGGGAGAAGCTGTCACCTGTCATACTGAGGCAGAGGAACAAGGCATTTCCTCTTGCTGCATCTGATAAGTCTTTATTGTAAGTACCTGGTGGAAAGAGTAACCTCTTTGTCTCAGCATTTCTCAGCTTTAATTTGCATCTGGCTAGGTGCAAGTGGGAGTGAGTAATTTACTGGTCTGGATCAAGAGAAGCAACTGTGAATAATAATATAAAATCAGTTTTATTTTTAAATCTGCTCCACGGTAGAGGTCTTTGATGCCACTCTTTGGATGAGACCAGGGGTCAGTACAGCTCTCAGTAGGAGGCCACAGACTGAACCAGCACATGCTGGTACTTTCTGTGCTATGAGACCGTTGGGGAAAAGCCTGAAGGCCACCTAGGCCCGGGGACCTGAATCCCCTACCACTACCCCTCCCTTCCCCAGTTGCCTCTCTTAGGCAAGCAGAGTGGCTGGGCAAGGCAGTGAGGGGATGTCCATCCTGATGCTGCCCAAGCTCTGCCTGCTCCTTCACCCTAGGGTATCACAGCTGGATCACCTTCTGCACCAGGACTGCTTGGGTTTTCTGGTGAGGTGCTTCAGGCAGACCATCGTGATTCCCTGCAAAAGTCCCTTCTTCTGACATAGGCCAATTCCTCTGCTGATTCTTCCCACTCCTACAGAGACTGCTTATCTTGTTTGGATGGCACACCTCAGCTTTTAACTGCTGCCAGATCAAGCTGACCAGGGCAGGACAGGATGCATCACCTCCTCAGACCAAGTGCCCGTGCTCAAGAGAAGGGACAGCTGCAACTCACTACTTGTCTGAAGAGGCATGTTTTGCAAGAGGAATGCAGCCCTCATGGCCCTTCACCTGCGCTTTTGAGGTGCTCCTCCAGAGCTCTATTCCTGCCTGTGTGGATGCTGCAGGCTGCCTTCCCTAGGGGCTCCATGAGTGGGAATGTGGATGTCCTGCCCGTATTGTTGCCTTTTAGTACTTTTTGTAACTTTTCTCTCTGTCTTTTCTTTTTCAATCAGAAGGAAAAATAAAAATAATGAAATAAAGTGTAATAGCTGCTATATTCAAACCTCTGGTAGGTTTCATGCATTTGTCATCTTCTGGGTGTATAAGAGGGGATGCAGTAGAGCAAGTTGTGATGCAGCACAGCCAGTCCCAAGCACTCCAAAATCACAAGCTATGTCTGCAAGAGAATGACTTTGGAAACAAATAATCAAGAACTTCTCTGTAATAAATGCCTATTCTTTCCACAAGTAAGGGAGCTCCCCTGTGCAGCTGCTCTGGTACAGTATATCAGCCCTCGCTGGCACTCCTCCCACCAAGGAGCCCCTTTGGCTGCTGAGTAAGCAGCCTGTTGCATGGGGGTTGTACATGATCTGGCTGGAGGTCTCCATTTCACAAACAAAAGGGTGGGTGACTCCACAGCTGAGCTTGGGTCATAATTTTAATCCTCTGTAAGTCTTACGCTTTTTTTTTTTTTTCCCCCTAAGTCTCTCAACAGCCTTTTTGCTTGCAGCCAGGGTGCTCATTCTGCTCTCCTCAGCAGCATAACAAGCTCATCATTTTCTCTTGGTCTTGCTCTAAGAACCCCATCTCAGGTACCATTATCCCCCCCCTTTTTATCCCCCTGAACTAATTCCTGCCTCTGCCCTCATGCTCCTGGCAATTTATCTGAACCACCCTCTCATAAGGCTATTGCTTAAAGTCCTGGCCCCTTTTCTAAGGCCTCACAGAGACCAACTTAAATTCCCTGAGCAGTCTTGCTTAGGCTCATTCCCAAGAGGCCCCTTCTGTTCTTCCATCTAAGCTTCCATCTCCTCTAGGCTCTGTGCCACCTCTCTTATCCTGAAATCCTCCCCTCTCTGTCAGCTGCAGCTCATTGTTAATTGGCCTTGGCCTGTTTTCTGAGGGCTGTAAGGTGTGCTTGCTGCCTCCTCTGCAGGGTTGCTTTTCTTTGTGATGTTGTTTTATTCTCCCTTCTTCCCAAAACAGCTTGACTTTTTGGTATGCCTTTCTCTGGTCCCCTAGATGTAGTTCAAAATGTAGTGGCCTTATGTCTCCACAAGCCTAATAATCTGTAAGATTCTGTCAGGCTGTGCTTGTTCGTTAGCGCAAAAGTGCATAGAGGGCTGTGCTTAACTTGTATCAGCTGTGCTGTATGTACCCCTGCTGAAGCCAGAGTACAGCAGAAAGCTGGCACAGTGCTTTGCAAGGTGCAGTCAGCTACTTGGTCTGGGTGAGCTGGGACCCCCAGGGCTGTAGTCTAGCTCTCCAACATACATTTGGGTTACATTAGATTTTGCCCACCCCTCAGTTTTCCTGCAAGCCGGACCTCCTTGTTATTGACAAAACAGGACAATTTTTGTGGTAAAACATGATGATAAGCCTTGATAAAGCAACAATTTTGAAGCTAACAGAAAACAGGTTGGTGGTATTCACTATGGTCTTTGTGGTTCTTTCTAGTTGCGGCAACCAGCGTAGCTTACAAAGGAAGCTAAGGGCGTTGGTTGTCTTTGAATGCTGGATCCTGGCATGTGGGAATGGGACTTGCTGGAGACCAGTGAGGAAGCTATCAGCAGAAGCCAGAGAAATGGGGGCTGTAGTCTCCTAAGGGCCTCCCATTGCTTCCTCCGGCATACATGCGGGGTTTTCCACTTTTGTGGCTCCCAAAATACTTTGTCCAAACATTCCCTCCACTGCTGGAAGGGGCAGCACACAGGCTGCGGTACGAGCAAAGCACTTTGTGAGTGCTGTCAGCTTGGCATTGGGCCCTCACAACCTTGGGATTGTTGAACTGGCTGTAGAGCAGCCTCCCAGTAGGTTTGGGCTGTGGTTCAGTGGGAGGGGAGCCCATAATTTCTGAATCTTTCTCTGCTCTGATCTGATCTTGCTTGAGACATGCAGGTGTTTCCCTTCAGAGCAGAAAACAGACCCTGCAAGGGGAGGAGGGAGGGCTGCTGTGCCAAGGTGCAGCTCAGAGGCTCTGAGATGGTGTTTGCTATTTGCAGAAGAGTGAATGGGGACAGGTGCCTGCTTGAAGAGCTTGCCCATGGCTTCTCTGGGGTTTAAGTGGGACCATTATAGTCTAATAGTGTTCTCTATTTAATGAATCAAGTTTGGTCTGTTATCTTTTTAAAATAAGGGAACCAAGCTCACAGCAACAGTGAAATGGGTTGTTCTATGCGTAGTCTGAGAGTTGATCATCCTTTCACAACCACCACACAAGATCAGTGTGTCCTGTGCCCACCTGGGTCTTTGTTTGACACATGTGAAGCCCACCTTGCAACACACTCGCATACGCATGCTGAATGCTTAGAAAAAAACACCTACCACCTGTTTCCAGCTGAGGGCTGATCTATATGTTTACCTATTAGGTTGAGTGGGAAAGCAGGTGAAATCAGGCAGTGCTGCTAAAGCCAGGGTTCTCAGCCCAGGCTAAGATGGAGGCACTGAAACATGGCACAGAAGTACCTCAGCTGCAGAACATTCCTCTGGCTGGACCATCTCCCTGCAACAAAGTAAGGCTCTCCCTTGTTCTTTCTGAACTTGCACAGTACATTGTGGCGAGGCGTGGGGTGGAAGAATGCTTTTATGTGTGTGTATCAGGTTAGAGTTGGAGGGAGTATGCACCAGCAGTGTGGCTGCGTAGGCTCAGACTGTGTATACAGTGGTATTTCCGTGGTGGTGGCATTTATATCTAAGTGGAAGGAAGCCTCAGAAGAGTAAAGGCAATGGGTATGTGTGCAAGCATTGGCATGGCAGGGTAATTGCTGGTGGATGCCTAGCTGGGGCATGGGCAGAAGAGCTTGTGCTGAAGAGAGGCACATTTGAGACTGCGTGTTTGCAGGTAGAGGTGATGGGGGATATCGATACAGGTTACATATCTGAAGGCAAGGGTGATGAGGAGTATTTGCTGTTTCTGCAGTCTCAGTCATTTGTGGTGACAATTGGCAGACTTTTCTAATGTGTCACGCCAGTAATGTTAGGGAAAAGTGAAGAAAAAATTACGGATGGCTGGTCTGTATCCTCGAGGCAGTTGGGATTTTTCACCTCTGAATTAAAAAGAAGGAGGCACCTGGACAACAGTGACTCAAAACAAAGCCACCTCATTTGAACATAGCGAGAGATTGTATGCACCGTTCATCCTCGGACAAGACCTTCAGGAACATCAAATAAAGCTAGCAGGTGGCAGGTTCAAAGCAAACAACTGGAGGCAGCTCTGCAGAATGCGGGGTTGCACTGGGAACCCTGTGCCACAGGACGCTGCGGCTGCTAAATATTTACATGGCTACAGACATGAAAAGAAAGAAGGAAATCAAATCCCCCCAAGAAATGCTGCGTGCACAAATGCTACCTCCAGCTGAGGAAGGTGGGCAGTGAGAAGGCTTCTTAGGGCAGTTTGCTGCGTGACGGCCCCATATTGTCCTTCTCTGGCAATTCTTCACCTTCCTGTTCTCTCCTGGGTTTGAAGTGAGTGAGTGCCTCCAAACAGGCACATCCACTCTGTTTTCTTACCAAGTACCCTCTTTGTGTTATTATCAGAAACAGTTTAACTGTATTTTATTGTCTTGAATATCCTGAGTAGGTAAAAAATGGCCTGGATAAAGGCTAATCCCAGTTCCATAGAGGCCTGAGGCAAAACCCCCAAAATACTTCTTACAAAAAGGGCAGTGAGGCACTGGCACTGGCTGCCCAGAGAGGTGGTGGATACCCTATCCCTGCAGACACTCAAGGTCAGGCTGGACAGGGCTCTGTGCAACCAGATGTAGCTGTAAGTGTCCCTGTTCATTGCAGGGGAACTGGACCAAAAGGCTTTTAAGGATCCCTTCCAACACAAATGATTCTATGATTCTCTGGTTCGATATTTTTTGGATGTAAGAAAATCTCAGGACAAGTGTCCTCCAGTGACTGGTAACCCCTTGTGCAGCGGTGAGCAAACCAAAGAGGATGCAGCCAAAACAGCAGTGTGCTGCAGGAGGAGGGTAACATCAGTGGTGAGGACTACATGTAAGCGCACTGGTATCTCACCATTTCCTGAGCTAGATTTTAGTGGGCTTACTCATGAAGTGAGGGAGGAAATGGAAGGTGCAGGCACTCCAGGAGCTAGCTAGGGCTGTAGCTGCATGTGGCCTGGCAGGCCTTGACCACATGTTTTCAGTTAACTGGGGACAGGATGTGCAGATAGCACACACATGTGGAGCCCAAAAATCTGTTTTCCTTTTTGTGGTTGCTCACATCATTGCCCTCTGTAATAATAGCTCGGTCTGTTAGCGGGTTGGCCAGTAGTGATGGCATGTTCCTAGCCGACATGTTTGCTGCATTGTAGCACCAAGGTCAAGTGAATGAAGGAACTGAAAGTGCTATGAGATTTTGCTGCCAAGTGGGGTGACAAATAGATACAACAAAGCCTCACTGACAAGAGAAATAGGAGGAAACTGGAGGGTCCCATGAGGACTTTTCTCAGTCTGATACGTCCTGCAGAGTCCCTGAAGGGGGCTATGTAACACTGCTCAGTGTGGAGCAGCCTTGGAGCACCCTGGCATGCTACACCAGCAAGTTTCACCATGTTTGCTGCCCATTGAAGGGTGGTGACACTTCACTGCCCTGTACTGCACTGCTGTTGGTGTGAGATGTGCCTTTTTCTCTCTGTCTGGCCCATTTTTTCTCTGGCCTCTGTGAATGCCTCTCCTCCATCTGACCCATGTCTTCTGCCATCATTCTCTATTTCTTCACCCCCCTCCTGGTTTCAGGTTCCTCTGAAGCTCTGCACTGAGCCACCCCAAAGGTTTCAGCATTGGAGTCTTAATGCAAGGCAGTGCTCCCAGGTTATCTCATACTTGTTTCCTTCCTTGTCTGCCTTGTTTCAGTCTTAATGTTGGGGTAAGAATGCTTTATTGTATACAGAACTGTACTCTCCCCAAAAGGTTGGAGCACCTTTGCCATTTTTTTCCCCCAAGTGATTTCCACCATGGATGGCTTTGTTGCCAACATGTGACGTTCAGCCCAGACCTCAGAGAGGCTCCTGCTCAACAGCGGGGTGCCCAGCAGATCTGGCTTCAAGCCGTGTGACTGAGGCAAATAGAGCAGAGCAAAAACTGGGTTATACAAAGCTCTTCTGCACCCCAAAAGCCTTTGTCAGACCTCAGTGGAGCATGTTCACCGGCCCTGTTTTGAAGAGCGATGCTTTGTCTTCTCCTAGCTTTAAACAGTTCTCCCAAAATAAACCCACTGCTATTTACTGGCATTGTTTTCTTTCTCATGTACAATGCTGATAAATAATCAGACTCATTATATTATATTTGTGTCTGCTCTAGTGGAAAATAATTACAACAATTACTACCAAATCAAAATGCTTCTGTTTCTCCTGGTGTCATTAGCATGTCCCAAACATTTTGTTCTTGTGGTTTAAAGTGCAGTAATAACACAGTCCAAGTGTAGCACCCGGCAGAGCGGCGCTTCCCTGCACAGCAAGCTTCCCGGCCCTGATTGCCTCCGAGACGCTGCTAATTTTCAATCGTGGTGTCAGATCCTCTTCTACCGCAGGGAGAGCAACTGCTTAGCCTGTGATTTACCCAATTTATTCCGGTAATAACCGGGCTGGCTGTGCAGCCATCTGTCTGCTTTACGTGCTCCTCCTGCCCCCAGCTTCCACTGCTGCGCAGGCAGAGCGCTGTCTCTGTCCTTGTGGCAGTGGAAGGAGAAGACCTCGCTTCAGTCCACTGATGAAGAGGGTCTCTGTGCCCTCAGAGAAGAGCACCAGTGTTCCCCCCTCTACACAGAAGCAGCAAGCAGTGCAGCCCCCTTCTGGTGACCTCTGGGTGCAGGAGCTGCCAGGCACACTGCCAGCAGTGCTGCTCACGGTGTGTATTTCCACCGGGCTGGAAAGGGAAGGCTCACGTTAGGAAGGGCATGGTGCGTTAGTAGGGCCTCAGCCTCTCTCTGACTCGCGTTGGGGGAGCTACCGTCACCTTGTGATGAGGAAACTGAGGCACAGAGTAGTTAAAGGAAGAACCCAATGCTTTGACAGACTGAGCTTGTCCCTGCTCCTGTTGAGGTCACAGAGGAGGGCAGTTCTCTGCTTCCATTGAGGTCATTAAGAAGAACAGTTCCAGCGCCAAGGCTGGAGCCCAGGCCAAGCCTCATGGAGGAGCTGCATCACCCAGGTAGGATGGTCCCATGTGGCCATGGGGATTTACTTCCAGATAACAGGAGTGTGCATGTTGGCTGCAAAGCCTGTGCAACACATAGACTTCTGGGAGGACCAGGATCGCAACTGTGTTGGGCACGTGGTTGTGAGCAGGATGGAGGGCTTGGATCTGGAGAGAGAGATCTGAGCACTGCTTCCCATTGCTCAGAGTAAATCCTCTGATGCTGCAATCACACAGCTGAGAGCAGAATTTCATCTTGCAAAGACAGTGGAAAGACATACGTGTTAGCCTGAAATTGAGTCCATAAATATGAAAACCAAAGCGATCACATGCCTCTGTCAAGATAAACACTGTGCTGGCTGGATCATTATAGAGTCTTTAATGAGCCAAGTCGTCTGTGCCCTGTGTAGTGTTATTCAAACAGACCTGCACACAACTGCTTCAAAGCAGATGTTAGACAGCCCTAGATCAACAATCATTTAGGATCAGAATTGCTTGAAACCGCTGTATAAAATCAAATATAAATAGAGCAGAGAGCGTTTGAAGCAATTATGGTCTCGGGGGAGATTCATTCCCCATAACAAAGCCAAGAAGAGGGGAGATAATGCATCATTTTTGTAATGCAGCGAGGACATGCGGAAGCTGGATTATTCAGAAAACTCTGAGCAGCAAGTATGCTTTGTATTAAATCACCTAACCTTTCTATCATTGATGGTTTTCTGTGGCTTTCATTACGGTGGTGCTCTACAGACTGCAGCCTTGTGATTGCCTTTGACAGACAAGATATTTGAGGTAAACAGGATTTGTGAAGTTCTTCTGCAGACCAAACTACTGAATTTCCCTGCTTTTCTTGATCTGCTGTAGCACTGCATGGAGAAAAACCTTCTCTTTGAGCTCACAAGCTGAGCAGACCAAACCAATTGCTCTGGTCATAGAATGGTTTGAATTGGAAGGGACCCTTGAAGGCCATTTAGTCCAACTCTCCTGTAATGAACAGGGACACCTACAGCTAGGTCAGGTTGTTCAGAGTCCCATCCAACCTGATCTTGAGTGTATTGAAGTTCCTTATGGAAACCTGTTGGTAGCATCAAACTTTGCCTTGCATCTCCAGAGCCAATCTGGAAGCTGGAAACCCTGATGTAATGCATAGCCAGTAGCCCACTTTGATAAAAGCAAACACCCCTTTGGAAAAGCCTGCCTGAAGGGGAGGTCGCGCTCCAAGAGCATCCCATGGCCCGCTGAATAACGATGCTGTAATCTGTCAGAGCACAGGATTTACTGGTATGGAACTACCTGCCCTGGAGACTGCGAAATCCCAAATGAGGGCCCAAATATCGCAGCATTGGCTTTAAAACTACAGAAGTGTGCAGTTTGGAGTCTGATTACTTCTGTTTTGGTTCTTAAAACTTCTGGATCGAGCTGGGGCACGTTTTGGGCTTCCCTTCGCATCACAGTTGCAAGGTCACAATAATTACTGCTGAGAAGGGAGTTCCCTAGTTGTTTTACTTTGGAAGGAAGCTGAGCATTTCTACAAGAAACATTGGCAAGGAGGGAAAAAATGAAGAGGATCTCATTGCCCAGGAAGGCATGAAGACAGACTAAGAAGTAACCAGGTGCTAAGCCAATTTTTGTGCAACAAGTGGTGAGGCAATGACAACACAGTGAAGGCCAGTTAGGAAACATTATGTTATGCATGGATCTGCTTTGCACAAGTGTGTTCCCTGCAGAAAATTGCAAAGAGCTATAAAAACAAAATGTCTGGAGTCCAAAGGTGAAGTAGGAACAGTGCTTTTGGTGGACATCTTGGCTCCTCTCAGAAGGAAGTCCAGGCTATGCTTTGATCAGGGCAGCTGGAAGCTGGGACACTGAATGGCAGCAGCTGCCCCTTCACTCTGCTCCAGCCCCTGAGCTGCTGTGGGGCTGAAGCAGAGTGGGAGGAGAGCCCGAGGGAGGCCCTGCTGGGCCGCTGGTGTTTCACAGAGGCTGCAGCTGTGCATGCCATGGTCCTGTCCTCCCCTTCTCCTCTACCAGCTCCTCCTCCCAGAAGTGGAGAGCGATTCTCTGGGGATGGCTCAGTACAAAGGCTCCTTTGAGGAAACTCAGCAGCGGCATTTTGCTGGGAATTTACGGCCTCTCAATGCTACTTTGGGTCTGAATGCAGAAGAAGGGGTAGGAAGATGTGAAAAACAAAGCAGGGACAGTTTGGACCAGACAAAGTAGGAGTAGAGAAGTGTCACTGTGGCCTGAGAAACAGGGCATTTCAAGGTACTTCTCATTGGATATCCCCAAAACCAAAGCCCCTATGATGGCCATCCCCAGCAGTGTTTCCACTTGTCCCAAATTTCTGTCATGTGGAGCCAAGTGCCCCATAGGAGCTGCCAGACTCCACCGAGATGCAGCTAGTCTCACTGGGGATAACGGTGCTGTGTCTGATTGTCACTTGTGAAACACAAGAGGGCTATAAGAAAGAACAGGCTCTTTATCGGGGTCTGTTGTGACAGGACAAGGGGAAATGGTTCCAAACTTAAAGAGGGAAGATTTAGACTGGACACAAGGAAGAAGTTTTCTACAGTGAGGGTGGTGAGGTACTGGAACAGGCTGTCCAGAGGGGTGGTGTGTGTTCCATCTCTGGAAGTGATCAAGGTCAGGCTGTGGGGGGGCTCTGAGCAATGTGATCCGACTGTGGATGTCCCTGATCGTGGCAGGGGAACTGGACTAGTTGACGTTTAAATATCCCTTCCAACTAAAATGATTCTGTGATTCAGTGATTCAATTAATTATAGAAATATACTGATCCTTCTGCTACTGGGGAAGGTTTCAAAGCTCCTGGCTGCTGCAGTCCAGCTTCTCCTCCTTTGTCACTTTAGCAGTCCAGCATGGGGCTTCCGTGAGTGGGGCAGGAGGGCTAGCTGACCTCCATCCTTGGGGTTAAAATAGAAAATTAGGCCCTTCAGAAAGAACAACAACTACAAAAAAAATCCTAAAAAGAAGGGGAAACAAAAAAAGAATCCGAAGTTTGAGGTGTTGTGAGCCACTTTTCAAAGCCCGTGTTTGCGCATCCGAGGACAGAGATGTCTTCCTTGAACAAAGCTGCAAAAAAACACATCACCCCCCAAGTTCGGGGTGCTCTGGAGGGCAGCCACGCTGGAATTGTGATTAAGTGCTTTGGGCCATGCCTTTCCCTGCAGCCTGACAGATAAATATTTACAGCTGACCATGGAGAAGCGGGGGGAAGGAGAGGAGAGACATCTGTAAATTCTTTGGAGCCTTGCTGCCTTTTAATTTTAATTTAATTCTTTTTTATTGCTTTTCCATCCACACATCATTGTCTCTTTTTCTCAGCTCACGGATCCAAAAGAAGAAATTTTTGAGTGAAAGAGGTTGTTTCCAAAGCCTCAGGGCCCAGATCCTGGTTTTAGTGACCATAGTGTAATCTCCAGAGCTGTGATAAACGAATGTCGTGGAGAGCAGACAGTAACCTTTGGTTTACTAAACAGAGTAAATCTGATGTAGCATTACTGATCTCAGTGGATTTATTCTGTGTCTCATTCTCTCCTTCCTTGTTTTATTTGTTTATTTGTTTGTTTATTTATTTATTATAGTTGTCTTCACCGACATAAGCCTTACTGGATGTAAGATGCTGGGAAATCATGGTATTCCCCTCAAGTCTTGCTGGTGTAAATGACTCCCTCAGTTTGGCCTCTCTTCTCAAAACGAAGCAGTTCTTCACACCCAGTGGATGAGCTGATTATCAGCAGTTCAGAGCATCTCCTCCTGGTGACCTGGGCCGTGGAAGGTGTCCATAAAGCCTCCCAAAGCGGGAGCAATCAGGAAGGACGTGTGGAAATGAAGGCACTCAGCCCTGCAGGCTCACTGCATTTTGATGTATAAACATATACGTCCTGCTCGGAAACATATGCAGGAATCTGTAGTTATAAATGCCACTGCACCACCCTGTAATCCAGCCCAGATGTGCTTCTCCTTTCATGGTGTGCTTGAGGGACCACTCTGAGCCGAAGCAGGCAGTGATTGAAAGCATTGTTCAAATTTACTCACCCGAATGAAAAGAGACCCACAGCAGACTGCTCGCAGAGGTCCAGGAGGAGGCTGGTAGGAAGTGTTGACTTCAGAAGGGGTTCTGGGGCGTGAGCCGATGGATGCTGTCATCAGAAGCCTTCTGAGGTCACTGGTGTGAGGCAGGAGCTTGACGAGCTCTGGGCCTCTCTAAGTGACAGACGTTAGAATGTGCAGGGAAAACCTTGGTCTTCCTCAAGCTCCCAAAGCCTGGTGCAAAGAACTGTGCAGACAACTGAGCCTCTGGTGATAATATATATGGTGGGACTGCTCACCTCCTTCAGGGCTCTAAACCTGGGAAAAAGAGATAGAGAAATGAGGGCTTTCGTGCTGACCTTGGGAGAACAGACAAAAGACTTCATGATTTGTTGTGGGTTGTATTTGTAGACGGGCCACCAGGATCTCCTCCTCCCCATGAAGTAGCAGTGAGGGCTTGTGCAGGAGGGCTGGAGATTTATCCCCACTCTTATCGATGACCTTCTAAGTAGCCAAAAAGTAGTGTTTCAAAAACTTCTGTGCTCACTGCAACACCATCTGGGAAGTTATTCTTTCTGTTTGTGTCATAAAGCTGCAAAGCTCTAAATAGAAAGCTCAGAGGCAAAGGTCTTGTCCCAGGGGCTCTGCAGTCTCAGCACAGAGAGTATGGTTATAAAGCAAGTCACAGAGAGTCGGGGAAGTAAATTTATGGCTGGGAAGATGGATAAATAATACGCCAAGATCAACAGCGGTGGTAATGTCAAAGTGCACAGTGCGGAGTTACTCTGCTTTACAGCCCTGTAACCGCTTGGAAACCTTGGACTTGAGCACACAGACTGCCAGAGAGCTGCTGTGGAGTCAAGGCCCAGGTTTGCACCACTGCCATCTGACAGCCTGGGGAGGACCAGTGCTTTAATGGAAGGCAGCAGTGCCACACACCAGTGACTGACTTCCCCACTCCCCCACAGTCTTCTTGCTCTTGGGGTCAGCACTGGGTTGTGGCAAACTGGTGCTTTATAGTCACACTCTCATGCGTTACCTCCCAGAAGCTCCCAGTGGTGGTGTTACCTTGTGGAGCACTGGCATGGCTCTTGACTCTTCATTTGTAGACCATCTGGATGCCTCTCAGGCCTCCAGACTTGGCAAGATAAGGATTGGGCTTTGTGTAGCTCTTGGATTATATAAGGAGACAAGAATGACAATCTTTGTAGATTTTTTTTGCTCCTTTTGGTTTTCCCATCCTTTTCCTTACTTTTACTTGACCCCTTCCCTTTCCTTTCCTTCCCTTCTCTTCATCTAGGAAGTCAAGTCATTTCAGTGTTTGTTTTGTTCCCTGCTGAGTCTGTTCAACATGTCCTGGGTCATCCCTGCCAATTGCTCACACGGGGAAGTGATGGAAATCTATTAGTGGTGGTGTTTCATGGGAGAAGTCGGACATATGTCAGGAGCAGTGTAGGGATAGCTGATACTATCTTGGGACTAGTGTTGGACTGAACAATTTCCTGAAGTCCTTTCCGGCCCTAATTTCTGACCTTTTGAGCACAACAGTGAGGACTTGAGTATATTCTTCGCTGTTCCCAGTGGCAGCACTTTGCTGTGTTTTGGCATCTACTTTGTGCTCATGGTGTCACACCCATGGGCTGTGCAGCACCCAGCTACCGCTGTGCAATGACTTGGTGTGCTGCAGTGGCACCTGGGGGCAAGCTGTGAGCAGGGAGGGTCAAAACTGACAACCTCTAATGTCCATGCCACCCAGGGGATTGTAGGCACTGTTAAGTCCCATACTTATTCTCCACTCAAACAGTCTGAAAACAGAATTAATCATTCTGGGGAAAACACTGACCACCCCAGCCACTCCCAGTCACTGCATATCCAGCTCCTGTTCTGTGCCACCTGAGATAATTACCTAGAAAATTAACATGGAGGGAGACCCGTAATGGGCAGCGGGGGACACACTCTCTCTGCTCAGCACTTCTGCCTGTGATTTACCACCTGCATCTGCCTCAATGCTGGCACTTCCATTTGCATGTCAGCACCAAGCAGTGCGAGGTCAGCACGGTGTGCAATGCGGGGAGGTTTGGTGATGCCCATGTCAGACAGTGTGCTGCAGCGGCTGGGTCAGGTTTCAGGGTGATGTGTGCACACATGTGCTTTTAACTCACTCAGCAGTCTTTCCAGGAAATTAATTTCTGTCAGATTATGGGTTTTTGTCCTTCTTTTGCTTTTTGGAGGGCAGGGGTTGAGGAAAGCTGCTGATTCAGTGATCTGCAGCTATTGTCCTATTTATCTGGCCCCATGGCTGTGAACTTGTCTCCGGGCAGTAAGCCTTGGGCTTTAGTGGCAGGAATGAGCCCAAAAAGCATCTTGGTTCTGGGAATGGATTTGGTCATCTTTCCCTTCCTTCTTTCTTTCCCCCTTCACTCCTTTGGGTCCATGTTTTGACGCGTTATTGGACTGATACATTGGCAAACTGTATCCCCATTAAAAAATGTGGGGGGAGAAACTGAAGGTCTTGTTACTGAGCAAAAGGCAATTGAGCAGGCAATTGGGCAAAAGGCAATATGGCAGCTGGAAAGTGCTGGAGATTGTCTAAGACCTGGCAAGGACATCTGAGCTGGATATTTTTGATGAAATGCCAGTAAGTCAAGCAGTGTTACTTAAACCAATTGTGGTCCCGGAATGAATAACTTAATATGGAATAAAGGCTTTTTTACCCCTCAGATTTTAAGTTTCAAGCTCTCTTCAGACTCAGGAAGACGACATTCCTTTAACTAATCTTGTTTCACACTTTGAGCCTGCTTTCATACAGGCATGAGAGCTGAGCTCTTCGCCTTCATCAGGGCTTGGTATTCTGATATTTGAATCATGGTTTACAGAATGGCAAGATAGATGGAGGCTGGATTATAAAGAAAGTAAGGAAGAATGAAAGGCAATGAGCCCTTTTTGCTGTTCCCCAGGATTTCACGCCATGCGTAGATCACAGATTTCTCTCATGCCTGCTTTCTCTTTCTTTGAACTATGATTTTTTTCCCTATTTCTTGTCCTAAAATGCCAATCTACAGCTGTATTTTTGGTCCAGAGGAGCTGCATTTGTGAAGTAGGTGTGTGATACACTTGTGATCAATGCTTTGCTCTTAAATGCATTGCATCTCTTCACCTGAATGGCTGTGGGAGACACGTGAACTCAGATTACCGCTACTACAATGGCAGTACAAAGCTAAACTAAAGAAAAAACTAGTTTATTGTATATTTTTATCTCTAAAACAAAAGGATGCAGAGGCTGTGAATGTCTGAAAGATGACTGGAGGCCCTCTGTGGAGTATCATTCAATAGCCAGAGGATTTCTGCTTGGAGAATGAGTGGACATGAAGAGCTCTCTGCCTCCAACAAGGGAACAGATGTTGAGATAGAAAACCAGAATGGTGAAGTGATTGGTGCCTTGCTATTTTTCCACTGTCAACAACTATCTGCAAAATCCACAGGCAAAGTGTCCGGAGCAGACTTACACAAAGGATGACAAATAGCTGCTGCCCTTGCTTATTCTGCTAGTTCAAGGGCCAAGGTCTGCATAGTCGATCACATAGATGTGACCCTGCTAATGGTCCCTGGGGATTTGAGAAAGATATCATGCAATAAGATTTCTTTCCTTTTCTCTCACTCTGCTTTAAAAACAAACTCTACAATTTCTTACAACCACTTCCTGTCCCTTCTACTGAACCACCGACTCTTTCACTGCAACTCAATTCTTCTGTTTACCGGTTTTTGAGAGGACATGTCTTTTATGATGTTCTTTCACCGAAAGGCTTTGCACACACATGCGTCTTTGTGAGGGTGTACATTGTGTATAATGTCCAGTTTGGATCCCTCTGATGTCCATTGCCAGTGGCAGGAGATAACAGATAACAGCACAGCGGTTTCAGCAGGACGTATGCACAGCTGTGGGTTCATACGTATGCAGTGGAGGTACCATGCTGCAGATCAAAGGGAAAATGAATCTCTAAAATATTTTGTTTATAAAGTATATTGTTGTTGCACTGCCACCCAAGGTCTTCAAAGGGACCCAGATTTATTGTCTCAGTGCAGTTCAGAGATACTTGCTGCAGATTAAAAATGGGTGAAATAGGAAGGGGGACAGGCCTGTAAATTACTGGGTAAAAATAGGAGCTGTGCTTTTGTTTGCTGTATAGATTTGGGTTTTGTTATCTTCTTTTCCCTTGATGGTGGTTCCTTCCCCTCCCCCTTACATTCGTTCCTTAGAGCCAAGGGGTTGTCTCTGTGCTTTCTTGTGTGGCCACATGGAGCCTGTCCTGACAGCTCTGCTATCTCTTAGGTAGAAATGGAGATTATCCAGGCATGGCTCTCCAAAAGGAAAACTCACTGCAGGCAGATCTGCTTTGCTTTTATTACTGGAGGTGCTGTTTCATCTCCACCCCTGACTGTTCCTCTCCCCACAGCTCCTTTGCTTGGAGGAAAGTCATCAACTCGGTACATGACAAAAAAATTAACTGTCTTTTGTGGCCACAGACTTTAAACCATTAAATTATTGCTTATTTTTGTCTTTACTTGCCTGCACTGAGCTCTTTCTCCCAGTTCCAGTGAAAATATAGAGGACCGTTCAAGCTTTCTTGGTCTGACTTTATAATGGAACAGATCAGGGTTGTTCGAATTCAGCACTAAGAGAAGATCTTAAAACACTTCTCCTCACCACCTCTTCCTGATTGCCTCCTTGGCAAAATGTCTTCACTGGAATGCTGGCTATGGCTTGCGTCTTCGAGCTCTCTTCTCCAAAATCGCATGCTGTAGATAGAGAAGAAGGTCACAAGGTGGGAGACACAAGTCCTGAGAGGGAAAGTGAGGTGCTGATTTGAACCAGAACTGGCACCAAGCTTACTGTGCCCCATTTATGGCTGCAGCCACTGAACCACACTGTCTTTGTCAGTTCTTTGAAGTTCTCCCTGGTAATCCACAAATGTGGATTCCACAAGATAAATTCCCCAGTGCAACTTAGAGTTCTTTCTGGTCTGGGGAATTTTTAAAGGGCTAAGATTTCGGACCCTGCATCCTCTTGCTCTGTGCTTGAGAGGAGCGTATCTTCATGCTAGATGTGAACCCTAGCTGTGTGCCACAACCACTGCTATGAAGATAAATGTTTCATCCACACTATGACCCTGTTTGGTGTCAACACCTTCAGATTGGGATGCTTTGTACCAGAGGAAAACACGGTTGTGTACACTAGGCTTTAGTCTGGGGCATGGCCATATTGCTAGTGCTCATCTCTGAGGACTATCAGCTAGCTCTCCAGCAGCTTCCAGCACACGAGCTGGAAGCAATACCTATCCTGCCACACACCAAGATCCCCACTCAGCTGTGCCTGTGGTGTTGGTTAACTGTATGGAAACACGCACCACATCCATCTTGTCACTGTTTACCTCTACATCCTGCAAAGATGTCGGTCTCATGCACACAAGGCCCTGCAGACCATGTACTAAAAGATGTAGTTGTCTTCAGTGAGGTTTGTGTATGGATTTTAATATAATAATTACGGCATGTAAACAAAATACCACTTGGTTATTGAATCCATACTCACTGAAGCAAAGCTCCCATGCGAGAGACACATCTGAATTTAATTGCTGTTAAACCTCTGCAAATGTACTGTCAGTAAGACACTTGTGTTATTTAAGACAGATCAAAACAACTACTGCAATCTAGAGCTGATGCTGGAGATGGATCAGCTTGGGTTTTGGCCAGCGTACAACTGATTATCGGTTGGGCGCTTTCTGCAATTTGGCAGCTGGCAGGACAGCATCATGTCCTATGCTCCAGCCTTCAGACCCGGCTTCAGCCCCATCCAGTGTTTTCCCTTGAGCTGTCCTCTTCATTTGGAGGCCAAATGAGACCTGGCTCTGTGAAACAATGGAGCCAGGCTCTCTTTCATATGTGCAATAGCATTGCAAACAGCAATGAAGCTGAGGTGGTGCCACAGGCCCTCTGTAAAGGCAGAACAGGAGTGATTTGGCTTTGTGTGAGATGCCCACCCTGCTGGGCCTGCTCTCCCTAGTCATCCCTGCTGCCTCTCCCACTGCTCTGTCACTGACAGCTTAGTTGCTCAGCTCTGCTGGTGACATCTGGAGCAAAAGCGTACACAAAAGACTATACAAAGCAAAAACATACACAGAAGAATGAGATTAGGCTCTTTTGAGCCTCTTCCAGGCCCAACCTCCCCCAAAGCTCATTCTTTGCTATGTTTTGTTTCTTGTGCTGACAGGAAAAGATCCTGGTTGGAGAAAAAAGGATAAGCTACAGATTAATTAAACCTATATCTGATCCCTGTGCTGCTTCCCAAGTCTTTTCGGAAGGCCCCTGGACCACAGGGCAGTAGCAGTAGTGTGGTGGCACTAACTGGTGGTTAAAAATGGTGGTTTGAGAGCTTCTGGCCATGGCACCATGCCTGGCTCCTGGTGTAGAAGGCCAAAGCACTTCTAGACTACATTTCTGCACCTGGCCAGGCTGCCTGCCTCACCAGATGAGGATACTGTTCCTCAAAAACCCTCCATGAAAGTGTGGGTCCAGGCCCCTGGGCTGGTCCATGCTCTCCTGCAGCACTGGCAGGGGGCTGAGGGGTAGGGCTGTGCTCAGAGGAGATGTGACATCAAAGTCCTGGCCACACACAGCAGTAGATAGTCTACAACTATTTTTTTTTCTTTTTCTTTTTTTCACAGCAACGGGGTGCCACCCTTGCTGTTTTTGGCAGTTCCCAGTGGGAATAATTACATTGTGCATGCCTTAAGATTCCCTCTTTTGCAATGACAACTGGATGCAATTTCCTTAGAAGCCTCACAAATGGAGCTCTCACATGGTTGGAAGCCATTCAGTGAGTGCTGCAATGTGTTTAGAGGTGGCTGCTTCTCAACAGGACCCCAAATGATGTCTAGAAACATTTCTATAGCCTATCATGCACTTGGGAACATGCCATGTGGGCAATACACAGGAGTCTTTGGCAGAACCTTTCATCTAAATGCAAGCTTGTTTTTTCTATGCTGCAAAATACGGAGATAGCTTGGTTGGAGGCATGCACTCATGTAAGACAGTGTGAAATGCAGACCTGAGGTTTTAGAGATTTCATGTGTGTTTGGGATTTGGCTCAGGAAATGCCAAACCAGAACCAAAAACTGTTCTTGAGGTTAGATTGTGGTTCATACTTAGCATAAATATTACTCTTGGTGATCAAAAGTTCCCCTGAGTAGCTACACAGAGCTAAGGACTTATCTCTGTAAGGGTGTCACGGTTTTGTGATTTTGGTTTTCAGTATTCCACATCATAATATCATGTAGTGCATTGGGAGTTAAAGTGTTAACACTCTAATCCGGCTACCTGTCCCTACACGTTACGGAGGGACGGGCTGGGGGTGGTCTCTTCTTTGATTCCCAACGAAGAGGCAAGTGCTCCGATAACTGTCTCTCTCCACTTTGTTTGATTTATCCGTCTCAATTAGATTGTATTATATTATATTATAGTTAGTAAAATAAGTTTACCTCCCTAGAGGTCTGTTCATTTTCTTTCCTTTCCTTTTCCCTTCCCGTTTTCTTCTGGGGAGGGGGCTGGGAAGGGTGGCCCTTGGGCCCACTGTCCCTGTCACGGGCATAGACTGGTCCAGGTAACCCCGTGAAAAAGGGCCTTTATGATATTGTGTCCTGTGACAGCAAAGGACTAGATGCAGCCCAGCAGGTCCCTTCCATTCGTATCATCCTGTGGTTAGAGAGCAAGACTTACCAGAGAGAGCTGCTTAGGGAATCCTCCTCCACACTGCAGCAAAAAGCTTTGACTGTTGTTTTTGTGGTGGGATGTTTGGTTGGAAGGGGCAATAGTCATTTTGATCCCAAGACATGCAGGAAAGAAGAAATATTTCCCCAGCAAAAAGTTGGACAGCGCAAAGCAATATGTCCTTCTGATAAAGTGCTACTTCCCTCTTGCCTGCACGCTGTGCTCTGCTTGAGACGGGCAGTGTTTGGTGCCACATATTCTCCAGACTGCTCCTGTGCCAGTGACTTGCAAAGACCTTCATGCCAATACCCTACAAAAGTGCTCAGCCACTGAGGGACAGCCTGCTGCGTGCTTCCAGCACACCTCAGGATAACCCTGTCTGGGAACATGGGAACTAACTCAGTTATTAATCAAATACTTTGGCCTAGTCGGAAGGTGGAGCACAGTGATCTGGAGCATGTGAGGATCTACCAGCACATCTCTGCCACTGAGGCAGGCTGGACACAGAGAGAACATGGATATTTTTCAACAATCCTCTAATTCACCTGGGCTTAAGAGAACATCTCCATCCAGCCCGCCTGAGACCAAGGGGTACACTGGAGGGTGATGGGAACCTTGCAGACCTTGGGTGATGATGCAGATGTTGGTCTAATACACACAAGGAGCTGCAGAAACTGTGCAGAAGGGACTGGGAGTGAGGTAAATGTGTGGTCACCCATGTGCTCTACAAAACCTGCTCTGCAAAACTAGGACTGTGTGATGCCTAAGGGCTGCTGTTGGCTTTGAGGAGTTCGTCAAGGCTGTGTTGTATTTCTGTGGGTGCTGCCGGCTGGTATTCTGCACAATACTGTGGACTAGTGCCCTGGGACACTGCTGGGTTAGGATTTATGGAAGATTGGGGACAGGGAATCAATGTCTCAGTCTCAATAGATCCAGTATAAAAAATGGCTTTCTGTCTACAGAGTGGGAGAGGGAAGGTGTTGGCCACACTCAAACCCATGAGTAGCTAGAGTATATGATGGCTTCCCAATCTCTGCTGTAAGTTCTGTCTGGTTTGCATACTCAATGTGGAAAAGGAATTTACCCCAAAAGGAGGAAAGTAGGCTCAGCTGTCTCTGGTTCTCTCCCATATCCCTCAGTGTTTGCTTATTCTTGAGGAGAATCACTGCACATCTGAGTCATCAAAGCATCCGGTACTGATAGTCAAAGTTCTGGCCTGGGATAGTCACATACAAAATTGGAAGTGGAATTGGCCACTTTGCTGTGGCCCTTGCAGGTTTTGGCAGCATTTGGAGATGCAACCCCATGTTTATGGTGCCTGTGTGGTCTATTTACCCTTTATTGCTACTCTCGCCTGCTTGCTCACTTGCATGTTATTTGTCCCAAGATGCGCTTGCGCATCTGTTCCTTATTTCCTGTGTATGCATTTGTTTTCTTGCTAAATACTGAAAGGAAATGAGATGAAATGTATTGAAGATCTTGATTTACAGCTTCAGCCTTTGCCTGAATCTGTTAAGAACTGTGTTCTCAACTCCTCCTTCTCTCTACCCTTCATGATGGAAGGAAGACAGCCCACAAAGGCATAGCAAGCTCTAACATGGACGTGCGAACAGACAGACACTCTTACTCTACTGGCCACAGCAGACGATGGGAAATTCAGGCCCCATGCCTGATTCTGAGCTTATTTTTATGATGTCTTTACCTACTAGTGCAGCATCACACACTCACTGCTCAGTTCTCCCACCAATACCCCTAATTCGTGTTGGGGTTGATGACAGCACTGGTGGTGATGTGCAGGGACTAGCACAGGGTGCAGCTCATCCAGCAAAGTCTCCTGTGATGAGAGACTGGAACCAGATGCCAGATCGGCCACTGTCCCTGCACTATTGCTGCTGAAGTCTTGTATGAGCAGCAGCAAGCTTTCTCCAACACCACTCTTGAGTTCACCAACACATTTCTCATTCACTTACCCTAGGCCTTTCCTCATATTGCCAATGAAACCATGAAAATTTAGGGAACAGTGTTTCTCAGCTTTTGGAAAGACCTTAATTTTATGATGCTGCTGCTTGTCTCATTTGATACTTGCCTAGGCTTGGGCTGGGGAAGAGAAAACTGAGGCAATATTGTGCCCACCACAAATGTACTTGGCAGCTTTGGAGCATCTTGCCACTTCATGGCTCTAACCCACATACACTAGGGACCAGCGGAGGTGGGAAAGATCTGGAGGACCTCAGGACCTCTGAATGACCTTTGGAGAAAGCAGCACAACTGGTGTTCTTGCCCATGTTAATTCCTCTGGAGGAAATGGAGAGTAAACACCCCTCATCTTCAGTTTCACTGGTGGAGGAAGATGAATGCCTCTCGGAAGCTGTTCCCAGGCCTGCAGCAGACAAACTGCTGAGCAGACTGGCAACTGCAGCATGGAGGAAGATCCTTTATGTCCCTGGTATACTGCCTGGCAAAACCGCTGTGAACCATTTGCAGCAGGGCATGAGCTGTGGACCTCTGCAAGGCTGTCCCGTGCCCTAGCTCACCCAGCTATCCTTTGATGCCATCCAAGCTCAGTTCTCTGTGTGGAAAACCACCAACCGTGCCAGAGGATTAAGTGAAATACCATTTCCCAGCTTAACAGACAGATTTGTTATGTATACAATGAATTACCAGCTCTTTCAGTGCAATAATTGTTCACACATTGTTTCCCTGCCTCTTTCACTGTTTTTTTATGATTCATGCTGTTTGGTTGCCCAGCTGACGTTTCCAAAATGAAGTTTTTAAGCCCCAGCCTTTCTCCCCTCCCTTCTCCTCTTTTTGTTTGCCCAGTTTATGGGCCTGAGAGAAGTGTTTCCAATCATGATCATATCTTCATGTTTTGTTGACAAAAGGTCAACCTAGGAATAAGCCAAACTGGTTTTAGGAAAAAATATTTGCTTATTTAGTTTAGGGATGTGTGTTGGAGATCAAATTTATGAGAGTGAAATTGAGTCTGGTTATTTAAAGGACTCTGAAATAAGAGCTTCCCACCCACTCACAAGGGGAAGAACAAGAGCTATAAATTGCTTTAGGCTGAAGGGAATGTAGAAATAAACCCAGTTTCTGTGCAAAAGGTAATAGGATCCAAAGCAAGAACTAAAAACAGAGCTTAACTGACAACAGCCCATTCACTCCCTCACACACAGCCCTCATTCCACACTACCATTCCTTTCAGAATAAAGGTCGTAATTTTCCCCAGTATTTGAACATCTGGTCACAACAACCGTCTCCATCCAGGCACTAACTCGAACTCACAAAAGAAAGATCCAGCAGTTAGATCCTGGGAATCTGTTCTGTAGCATGCTTTCTGTAGTTTGACTTCAAATTATAGTTCCAAATTAGATTTTGGGAACACTTCCATGAGCTGTGCCCATGCCAGGAACCCTACCCAACGCAGGAATAGTGAGCTCTTCACTGAGTTTTGCATGAGCAAAATGTGCTGAACAAGCACATCTGAAGGATCTTTTTAAGAGATGTTTAAGAGATCTTTTCTCTTCCCACTGAAAAGACAAGCCAGTAGTGCAAGAGGTTAAGCTGCCCTTTTTCACAGAGAATATGAATTTGAAGAGAGAATGTACCATGCAGCTTGTGACTGCTGCTTCTGTTCCTATCACGTATGCACACATAGAATCACAGAATCACCAGTGTTGGAAAAGACCTCTAAGATCATCTAGTCCAACCATTCACCTACCACCAACATTTTCCCACTAAACCATGTCCCTTAGTACATCTCCTCCTTTCAGGTGATTATAGAGAGCGAACATGCATACACACATACGCACACACACAATTTCTTCTGCTTCTTCCTCTCTTCATCCAACTGACAGCAAGCTGAATGGGACCTTGGCCCAGTGCTGCTACTCTTATTCCTAGTAAGCTTCAAGCAGCTGTGGAAAGTCCACATTTTCCTCCTCCTCTGGCTGTTGCACAGCTCCAGTTCCTTTGTGTTATTTAGCCACATGCCCCCTCACGACCTGAGATGTGACATTACTTTCCTCTTTAAAGGTGACAATTACGAAATACAAATTGGAGTAAGACCTGTAGTTTAAAAAGTTCTTCTAGTCAAGCCTCATTGATGCTGGATAAAGCACAGCAGAATGTTAAAGCAAGTCTGCATTCTTAGAGATTTTAACTGGTTTGAGTTAACCCTACTGCCCTTAAAGATGTCAGCAAATTACAGATAGAGGGGGGAGAAGACAGAACAATGAAATCTGGTTTGCTGTAAATTTTATGTTGTTTTTAAACAAGACAACAATATTGTTTATAAATACTCTGCAACCTTCGCTGTGTATAGTCACTATAGAACAACTCTACCTGTTGAAAAATGCTGCTGGGCACCACGCTCTGAAAGTTGGGCACAGCCACTTGTATCTTGGCTTACAGCCCAACAGTGAAGCCCAGTTATCTTCCAGCATAAAGGCAAAATGAGGAAGTCGCCTGAAGGCAAGTAAAATCCTCTTGCTGGGGAAGATACTCCAGATATCATACTCCTTCTGTCCCCTAACAGACCATGCCTCATGTGATCTAGTCTGTGTAAAGAAGATTTGAAATAAGTATATATCCAATGTTTACGGGCATGGAAGCTATTTCTGGCAGTTTAAAAAAGATTAAATTACTCATACCTGTGGACCAGCTGGCCAATTCTCTCCCTAATGGATGTCAGATTTTTTTCTTTCTTTACTTATTTTTTAAGTTGAAAGCAATTGTGCAGTCAGAGCTGTAATATCTACCCACTACTCCACACCCCCAAAAGAGCGCATCTTCACATTTGTCTTTGGGGAACACCAAGGGCACTAACCTAAGACAGGATTTTAAGTACCCAGGTGCCAAAAGCTAACCAGGGTGAACTTTCCTTGGCACAGTAACACTGCATCTTCTGCCCACTGCATCTCCTGATCATTTGCTATTTCTCAGAGGCCCACACAAGTATTCTTCCACAGTCATTTTAAGCATAGTTTGAATTCTGCCTTTTCTTACACAGGAGAGATCCGGTCATTCTTTCCTCTCTCCCTTCCACCCCTAACACCAGTCACACTTCTGGGGGATAAGACACTTGATGACATCCTTCATTCCAGGTCCACAAAGCTATTCACAAACATGGCAAGGTTCTAGAGTCTGTGCCAGCATTCTTCAGAGAGACAAAGATTTCACTCACTGAGTACATCTGTGTTTCTGTGAAACTAACCACATTTCACTGCTGGGAAAGTTGGGCAGCAAGTTAATGGCTGTAAGCTGCACCAGGGGAGGTTCACGTTGGATATGAGGAAAAAATTCTTCTCAGAAAGAGTGGTGAGGTACTGGCACAGACTGCCCAGGGAGGTGTTGCAGTCACCGTCCCTGGAGGTGTTCAAGAATCTCCAGGTGTGTGTGGATGTGGCTCTGAGGGATGTGGTTGGTGGGCATGGTGGGGATGGGCTGGATCTTAGAGGTCTTTCCAACCTTAATGATTCTGTGATTCTAAGGAAATGCTGTAAGAAAATCAGGGGCTGTGAGCAAATCACAAAAGCTCCATAGCTGATTCTGCTTGGGCCTGAGCCTGAATTGTTTAATACTTATCTACATGTTTTGAACAGCAGAAGGGAATCTATCTGCAGATCATCAGTGCTTCACAGAGTGTTTCCTTGTATGACGGCTTCACAAGTGCAGATGCAAGCTCTCAGGCAAATCTGCTAATTTGGAGAGAAAAAATGGCTTCATCTGTTCTGTGGTGAGACACCTGAGCAGCCAAGAGAGCTGTTTCAGGAGGAAGCACAGAGAAGGTCTGTGTAGTTACAGCTGTGCTTTCAACACCGGAAAATAAATCATCCTTCCACCACAGACCCCGTTATAATTACCTTAGCATGTAAGAGCAATTAGGATGTTACTGAATTGCTGTTATGGAGCAGTCTGGAATGCTGTTTCCTTTGAAAAGCTGTAATGAGAATGGGGTGGATGGATGAATGAGTGCATTAGGAGATTCACAGTGATATTCCTCTGGCATCCCACCCTACCTGGAGTGGATAGCTCTGCCATTTATCCCCTGAAGAAATCCAGGAAAGTAAACCTCGGAGCTTCCCCAACTGCTCTGGTTAGGTGGAAGAAGTCAGGGATGCAGCCCAGTACCAGCAGCCTGCTCAGCTCAAGGTGGGCTCCAGGGTAAAGAGTAACAAAGGAAGCTGCTTGGCACAATGCTTTGCTACCCACAGAAGAAGCAGTGGCAGAACACCAGAAGCAGAAAACCAGACCAGAGTGAGTACAGTGGGAGAAAAGACATGCCCAAGGGATGAGATACCATCCAGAGAAACCTAGGCAGGCTTGAGCAGGGGGCCCAGGTGAACCTCATGAGGTTCTCAGGCACGGCTCATGTCTAGATGTTACAATAAACTGGACCTGAAATAGGTACTCAAGCAAAACCACACGATCTCTTGAAACGCCCAGAACTGCAGTTTCAGCAGACTGTGTCCAGCAAAAGCAAAAAGCTGAGATTCAAGTGGTTTAACAGGTCAAAGCAGAAAAACAAAGCAATATATTTATGGTTGAAAGCGTGCATACACCTGCACATATGTCCACACAGCTGCACAATCAACAAAACACTGCCACAATTTAAAAGTGTAATTAAACAGATCGAGCTGATGTATTGCCCTTCCCTTTAACTTACAGAGCACTTTCCACATCTTCCCTCACATTTCCTCTGAAAATGAGAGCTCCTAAGACAGCACTTCATTTTCCTAACGTATAAAAGAAACCGAAAACAACCGCATAATGTCTACAAGTATGCACAAGTACATATGCTTAACTTTCTGCCCCAGCACAGCAGAATGTACCACTATACAGATATCAAAATGTATATTGCTTTACGCATAGAGCTGCAGAACTGTAACACCTTGCAGCCAGCTGCCCAAATATGAGGTGCTCACAGACCTTATGGTGTTGATGCTCTATAAATTTAGGAGTATTTACTAGGTGAATGCAGAACTGGAATTTTCATAGCAGCGGAAAATAAGAATGATAATGAGGTAAACACATGTTGCAAAGAAAACACCAACTAAGTGTATGCTCGGTGCAGGAAACTGCAGCTTTAAGCAATAGCTTCTGGAACACTCAAGTAAGGCCTGTGATCTGGCTGTAGGATGGTATGCTTGTTAATGACATGTCTCTGTGTCCTGCAGCTTTTTACTGTACTGCAAACTCAGTTTGACAAGTAGGTGACCAAACAGGTGTCATGCTCCTTTGAAGGATTTGAATAACCACGTGAATGCTCTTTTCCCTTCCAGAAACGTGACAATTACATGCACGGTTGTAGCATCAGTTTTCTTCTGACCATTCATCAGAGGCCCATACACACCCCCAATCACAGAGGGATTCCCTTCTTGCAGATGGAGGAGAGCTCAGGTGCAGCGAGGTCTGTGCATCATGAGCTCCCCCTGGAGGTTGTTTGCTCTAATCTGTAGGTTTTAAAAGGAGTGGAGAGCTAACCTAATAGTGCTGGGTCAGAATCAGTAAGGACTAGGGGTATCTGCAGAGATGTCCTTGCAGCCTGGAGCTGGCTGCTGAATCAGGAACTGGATGTGGAAGTAAGTGTTAGACAGAGGGGATGGATGGTGGGATAGGCTATATGGTGGAGGAGGACCTTGTGTTGAGCAAATTTCTGATGACTTATGCTAGATATTAAATCTTAGTGCCTTCTTTTTCTAGCTGTGTCTTGAAGCTGTCAGCATGCACAGCTTCAAACAGTCTTCCACTATGAGTCTAGGTACTATGTATTCAGAAAGAAGCTGTATAAATGTACTGATACAGTCTACAGAGTGAGAGAGCACTGAAGTTTTGGTCTTGGCTTGGTATTGGTCTTCCTGCTTGTCTATAGTGGCACTAAAAGCTGTTGGGGGTGGGCTGCGTAGGGCCCTGCAGTCAATCATTGTTCTGAAGTCACAGATAGAAGTTCCAGTCTCTGTTTTGCTGGAAGTCTTGCAGTGCTTACAGCAGTGAGGGCTCTGACTGATGTAGAGCTGTTGAGCATGGCAAATGAGCTCTGTGAGGAAAATGGAGAGGTCTGTGCACAGGAGAGTCATACAGAGTGAGACTCCCTTGTCTGAGGATGTGTTGCAAGTTAAAAACCTTAGGCTAGGTTAGATATTAGGAGGAAGATTTTCACTCAGATGCACTGGAACTGGAACAGGTTGCCCCAGGAGGTTGTGGATGCCCCATCCCTGGATGCATTCAAGGCCAGGCTGGATGTGGCTCTGGGCAGCCTGGTCTAGTGGTTGGCAACCCTGCAAGTGGTGGGGGGATTGAACCTAGGTGCTCTCTGAGGTCCTTGAGCTCCCCTTATCCCCTTATGAACTTTCAGGTTTTGTTTACCCCGATGCTATTTTCAAATAACATCAGAAGCAAAACAGTAGTGTCAGTTTAATTACATAAAACCAACCTAAATTAAACTTCAAGCCTGGAAGTGTAGAGGTGTTTAACATCTTTAATCTTTTTTAATTTACAAAAGGAGAAATGAGTCTGCAGTTTCACATCAAATAAAAATAACAAGGCTAACAGTAGAAGGAAAAGGCAGAAGAATGTGTGGGCTCAGGAGTCTTTTTTAAAAGTATTTGGAAGACAAACAACAGGACACAAAGCTCACAGCCGGCACAGCTGGGAGAGTATGAAAACTCAGCTCTTTTATTCCTCACTTAATGGGTGATGAAAGAGTCTGAAGTAGAGCAGACCTTCAAGCTTCAGATCTGTTCTCGGGAGCTTGAAGTTTAGTAGCCATATTTCTCATTGAGATGAGTCTTGCCATCACCACTCTGATCTAAGGGACAAAGATAAAGTTACTAAAAAACTTAAAACAACAACACAACCTACCAAAAAACTAGCACAAGACAGATTTGTAGGCAAGTATTATTCTCTAACCAGCATCTGTCAGACAGGAATAAAACCCAGAATGGATACTAGAGTCCAAATTGTCTTTTGATTTGTAATTCATCTTAACATTACTATTCGTGTCAAAACTTCATCTAATTCCTGATTTGTTTTTCTTCTTTTCCTGGGATCCTTATTAAGACAGCTGATTGTAGAGAGAGGAAAAGGAGCTCCCTCTTATGGATGCAGCTCACTTTTACTTACTTACTGCCTTTGGAACCTGCCCATGCTATAAGGTTGCAACAGCCTCAATAAAAGTTATAATCGTGAATCTCCTAAATGAAAGCTGAGCTTTGATCTCACTACAGAAACTTATATGCACAAAAATAAATGTTCAGTTTTGGAGCAATTAAGAATAACCCCATTTAACTAAAAACTCTGGAACTAAGGTGTTCAGTTTTAACATATACAGGACATATGCATCAATTGCTCGTCTTCACCAAGGAATCAGCAAGATTTTTCTCTAGAAGATGCCCCAAAGTTTGTATTTACAAAAATCTGCAGAACGCTTTCAGATTTCACAAGCTTCCATAAGAACGGGGAATGCTCAGGTTGCTGGAATATTTATCCTTAGTGAAGTTTTGAGCATTTCTTTCAGGTAGATCATTATATCACTGTATGCAAATGCAGTCAGGTCTCCCAAGTGTTAGAGGTGCACCTGTCCACTGTGGTGAAGCTACTACAGACTTGGTACTATACGGTGATATAAGAAATAAATATGGAGCATAACAAGCCAAAAATCGTCATGTTCTCAGTAAAGTATTCCCATGTTACTTTTTCCTCAATACATTACAGGGACACCCTGACTATTTCTTAGATAGATTCTCAAATTATATGAAAAAAAACCCAAAGAAATAGTCAATACCTGCAGGAGGAATCCATATGCAGTAGTCTGGGTCATCATCTGGGTATTGTGAGGAAAAAAAAGGTTGTTGGACCTGCAAAAGGAGAAGAGACTTTTAAGGTGCTGTGCCACTTCAGCAGTGTGTCACAGTCAATAAATCTCTCATTAATTCAAATACAAATGCTGACAGATAAGGATTATTTCTACAATGGCTGTGGACTAAAACAAACAGTAAACACTCCAGTTTATTTCCAGTGGTGTGGCAGAACCGGTGGTTAGACTGGACCTCTGGAGATTGTCTAGTGCAAACTCCCTCTCAAAACAGTCTATTGCCAGCACCAAATACAGTTATCAATGGCCTTCAGACAGTAGAGCTGGGCAGACTAGTCAGGGAATATGAATTCAATGCAACACTCAACAGCTTTACTGAGTAACAGAAGTGTATTTGAGAATATTTGGTTTCAAAGCAAGCTCTCCCCTTGCTTTCACAACTCCACTTCCAGACAGTTTGTCTCACTCTGATGTTTGGCAGTGTCATTCAACACTGAGTTTCTTTATGCAGTGAAAAGCTTTCGAGTAGGATTTTTGAAGTACTTTAGTGGAATTGTACTATGAGAGCACTAAAAACTTCAGGTTTAATGTGACTTATAGAAGTATACTATGTGTTATATACTTTTAAATGAAAGTTCAGCTATAACTTAGTTTTTCAAAAGAAAACCAATTTTTGTGAGGTCTTACTGGCATCGCTGCAATATTTAAAGCAAAGAAAAATAGGCCACTGTTGACACAGCTGCATGACAGCTTTTTGTCACATCAGCATTTTCTCGATGCCTTTTGTTTTCAACAAGTACAGGTAGCTAACAAATAAAATCATACAACTGTAAAATCATACAACAGTTCAAAATGTACCCGCTTAGCACTGATTTCCATTACTCTGTAGCGTTGTGACACAGTCCTAAGTTATGCAGTTGAAGCAATTTTTCATTCCCTCAAAAAGCTTTCTTTCCCCAAGTAAACCTCTAAAAGAGTTCTTCTGGAACACTTATGTTCTGAAAAACGTTACACTGGAGCTGAAGAGTTTCTAAATACGGTTTGAAAACAGCCAGTAAAAAAAAAAAAACAATTGCTTTTCCTGTTTTGTATGATTTGAAGATATTCTTCAAATAGTTAAAGAGAAAAGAAAAAACCATAGACTGACTTCAGGTTGATATTTTCCATGCAAGATCTGAGCCTGGTAGCAGGCAGAGCATGCGGAAAAAGTGATTTGTAATGGGAGAGAGAATACAGCTAAGCCATCTGGTATTTGGAGAATGCTCAGTGTTAGAGTGAACTCTGTACTGATGAGAGGTGCTGACTTGACTGCTTCAGCATGAGAAGCTGCCTTGTTCTACCATATCCATAGAAATGGTGCATTCTGGGCTCTAACAGGCTAAGTTTACCCTTACTTTCTTTATGAACATACTTCAGGCCCAGTAAGAAAGGATGGTTCTAAAGGCCTTGTCTACAAAATCCTTGGGTCCTTTGCCAGAACTAGCAAGAGCAGCAGCAGCACACATCTGCTACAGGGAGTTAAGTTTCTTTACATAGGTGGAGCAGGGCTAAAACTCAATGGCCACTACAAAAATATCATAATGGTCAGAACTCAGGGCCCGCCGACTAGAGTAATTGTCTGTGGTAGCCAGCATAAGGCTGGGATGCACTGTAAAGGGAAGAGCCTCACAATAATCACTAGGCTAAGAGCAAACCATCAGAGAAGTTCCTTCCCACTTTTTCCAGGAAGGCAACGTTTTCCTCTGTCCTAAAACATGGAAGACTCATACTTTACATTTTACTACAAATCTTATGCATGGGGAACATGTTATTTGGTATATCCACTCAAATTTAATAATAATTAGGTTGCAAAAAAACAATAGTCTTGTTAGGTATCTTACTGTATCTCAGTGAAAAGAATGAGGCTTGGTAATGACAATACAGACTAGCTACAATTTTAATCCAGCGTGTCCTGTGTCAGCCAGTGTTTCCCAGGCTTTTCTCCATGAAGGTTTTGCAATACCACTTTGGAAGCCCAGAGATCACCTATACTCTACAACACTTGCAATACAGGAAAAGAAGCAATTACCAGAGGCTTAACTTCAGCTCTGCCAAGCAAAAAGATGGAAAAATAAACTTGTGATTCAATTGGAAAGCCTTGTTAGCTTACTTCAGCTTTGCAGAACACCCCTGTTATGCTTGAAATACTGTGTGTTACCTTCTCAAGGGAGACTTGAAGAGCTGCATCCAATGTCAGTGTGTAGTTCTATGTTTGGGGATGGCTCAGCAGAAAAGCACTACCATCAAGTCTCACTCAAACTATTACTGTTTCAGTAATGAGGAATCTATCAGATGATTCCTTAAAACTCTCAGGCTGCAGGAGTCACAGAATTGTAACTGACCTTGCTTGAGGTATTAGTTTTCTTAACTTCCTCAGATGTCTCTCTGGACTCCTTGCATACTACCTCAGATGCTGAGGGGGAAAAAAAAAAGATTTAAGATGCATCAGAAACTTATATCAGAAATAAGCTCATAGAAAGTTCATATGAAGAAGTATTTCCTTTTGGATGTATCCATGACAGCTCGCTACACAGGACCAACATGCTTTGTCTTTACTTTTATCATTTTACAGTAACGTAGGTGAGAGGAAGTTAAAGAAAGAAGTATCTCTGACTTTTCTGCCTCAATCTACGAAATACTGACCTTTCTGACTTAATCTATGGACGTGATGATGAGGACAGGAAAATATGCACTAAGAACTCGAGTTAGGGAAAAATAGAAAATTCAAACAGCTCTCTCCAGTACACACACATGCTGTGTTCATTCTAAGAACTGACTTTTGTGTGTGCATTCAAGTAGAGGGGTAATTTGGGTCATTAGAGTGCTAACTAACATTATATAGTAGTGGACAGTATAGAACGGCAGAGCTTCCCTTTTACCAAGTGACACAACTTAGCGCAAGAAAGTAAGACTGGGGGGAAAAAAACCATTATGTTTACGGTCCTAGATTAATTTTCCTTCTCTTTTGATACTTTTTTGAACAAAGAATCTCAATGCAGTTAATGACTATGAAAAGCAGGGAAATCTGAAATGGCTGAAGTGACTTGTCCTTACCATACCTTTAACACTACCTAAACAAAACAACCCTTCATTCTAATTCTAAGAGTCTAAAATTAGGCTTAGTTTCTTTCTCCTAACAAGAAAGCACCAATTCCTTTAGGCAGTTTCTGAAGGTAGTTGTTACCTTACTACAGTAATCTAAACTGAAATCTCAAGGTGAGATGTACTCTTGTGAAGGTCCCATCTGAGATTTATTCCTTAGTATCTTTGGCTCAGGCTGAAAACTAACTCCTGTTAAATAAATAAAAGAAGGAGTTATGTGAATGCAATGCTGTAACTCTGAGTAGGAGTGCCAGCATCCCTGAGGAAAAACTTAAAAGGAACTCTTAGCTGTGTTTGTTTCAGGAAGAAGTCTTCTCTTACAAGTCCTCCATGTTATTTCATCTAAGTCTATTGCAATACACTAATAAAGGAAAACTGGTGATTGGTTAAAACACGTTTTTCAAGAGCAAGCTGCCCAACATTCTGATAAGAAGTTAGAACTGGGTTTCTGCCAACAAAACCATCATTACTAAGCTTTTAAATACATCAAGTTAACTTAAAAAAGGATGGGTTATAGACAAACTATGTAGGTGCAAAGGAAATACCTCTTCCTTCCTATTTTTTAAATTGCTTTCCTCCTTACAAGCTGTCTGAAACTTTACGCAAGCATTTGTTTTCTTATGGAATACCTCTCCCTGCCAAGAACACATTGCCTTTACTATCATACGGATACTCAATCTAATGAAAGCAGGGGTTATCAAAATATGACCTTTACTGAGTCCAGGAGATTATTGCTATTTTACCAAAAGTTGGAAAAACTGACTGCCAGGCAGAGTTCCAACTTGAACCAGGTGAAACTCACCTGTTTGTGTGGCAGTGGGGGAGAAACTCTGGATTCATGACAAAAATCTGTGGAAAAGCTGTAAGCTGTTGGAAAACCTATGACCCAAATCTTAGGGGACTCCCATAGCTCTGAAAAAAGTCAGTAGTTACAGGCTCAGGTTTGCTACTGGAAAAATCAAAACTCATCATTTACCATCTTGAAGGGATTCTTGATTCTCATTATTACAGGTAGAACCATTGGGACCATTTGTTTCTTTTCCTGTTTCTTCTTCTACTGTTGCCTTCATTTCCACATCTGATGTTCTGCTGCTTATTGCATCTACTTTCTGCTCCTCCTCGATTTCTTCCTCTTCTTCCTCCTCCTCCTCAGGTCCATCATCTTTCATTTTTAACAAGCTTTCAGGGATATGTGGACGCTTGTCAGGCAACTTCTGCACGACAAAGACTTGTGCATTGGTACTAGGATAATATGGAAGTAGATGTCACCAATACTTGTTACAGGACAAAGCATGCATGTTATAGTCACAGGGACAACTGGTAGGGAACACTCACAGGATGGAAAATAGTTAAGTTGTAAAGGAAAAGATATTGGCAGAGGTGGAAGAGGAAAAAAGATGTCTAACCCATAGAGAATGCAGTCTTTTCCTAAGAGCGACACCGGGTCTGACAGTAACTGCTTGCTGCCCTGTACATTTCTCCATTCCTGCAGGCTTGCTCCTCCATAGTGTTTTTGTACATGTGATAAAACACAGTTTCCACCTGCAGGGTCTGTAGCCTGAGATGATGTCTAAGAACTAGTGTCTGACTCAGAGCACTTACCCCTAGGTTTCCAGTTTTCAGCTTGAATTTGCTCCCCCCTTTCATAGCACCGAAGAGAGGGAGGGTAATCTTTTTAGACTTGCTGTTTGCTTCCAGACTGTAACTCCCAGTCCTAATTAGATACAAAGAAAAACAGTAAATAAAGTATCAATCAAGTCTTATATTTACATATGCAAACAAATAAAGGTGTTTGCATAAAGACTTTATTTCTCTCACTTTCAGCATCTAAAAAGGAGGTTTCAGGAGATGACTCCTCCATCCTACATGTCTGTTTTAGGAGTCAGACACTTGTTATAACAGGAGAGAAAAAAAAAACCTATCAGAATCTCTCAAATTCAAATGCACGTATATACTTACATATGTATAATATGTATGTGTATATGTATAAACACTGGGAGGCCAAACCCAAATTTAAATAAATTAAGCAATTAAACCTCTAATCAAGTTGCCATTAGCAAGTTATGAACACAGCACACGCTCCCATGAATTGCAGTAGCATTGCTGTGCAGTAATTGAACAGCCATTGAACTTCTGGGTACCTTTCACAGAGTGAAAATGAGTTTCATATTGTACAAAGTATTGTAAAGTTCTTCAGTTCCTTCTGGATGCAGATTGAGAAAAATGGTTTTTAAAAAAAAAAAAAAGCTGACACCAGCCTCCCATCTCCTTCCAGCTCTCATAGAATGAATCACAGAATGGCCTGGGTTGAAAAGGACCACAATGATCATCTAGTTTCAACCCCCCTGCTATGTGCAGGGTCGCCAACCACTAGACTAGGCTGCCCAGAGCCACATCCAGCCTGGCCTTGAATGCATCCAGGGATGGGGCATCCACAACCTCCCTGGGCAACCTGTTCCAGTGTGTCACCACCCTATGTGTGGAAAAACTTCCTCCTAATACCTAACCTAAACCTCTCCTGTCTCAGTTTAAAACCATTCCCCCTTGTCCTATCTCTATCCACCCTCGTAAACAGCCATTCCCCCTCCTGTTTATACACTCCCTTCAAGTACTGGACGGCTGCAATGAGGTCTCCCTGGAGCCTTCTCTTCTCCAAGCTGAACTATCCCAGTTCCCTCAACCTTTCCTCACAGGAGAGGTGCTCCAGCCCTCTGATCATCTTAGTGGCCCTCCTCTGGACCTGCTCCAAGAGCTCCACATCGTTCCTGTACTGGGGGCCCCAGGCCTGGATGCAGTACTCCAGATGGGGCCTCACAAGAGCTGAGTAGAGGAGGACGATCACTTCCCTCTCCCTGCTGGCCACCCCTTTTTTTAATGCAGCCCAGAACGCAGTTGGCCTTCTGGGCTGCAAGCGCACACTGCTGCCTCACGTCCAGCTTCTCGTCTATCAGGACGCTCAAGTCCTTCTCCGCAGGGCTGCTCTCAAGGAGATCTTCCCCCAGTTTGTATAAATACCTGGGATTGCCCCGACCCACGTGCAGCACCCTGCACTTGGTCCTATTGAACCTCATTAGGTTTTCATGGGCCCACTTCTCCAGCCTGTCCAGGTCCCTCTGGATGGCTTCCCTTCCTTCCAATGTATCGACTGCACCGCTCAGCTTGGTGTCATCCACAAACTTGCTGAGGGTGCACTTGATGCCATAATAAATGTAATTGATGAAGATGATGAAGAGCACAGGTCCCAGGACCGACCCCTGAGGGATGCCGCTTGTGACTGGCCTCCACCCTGACACAGAACCATTGATCACAACCCTTTGGCTGCGTCCAGCCAGCCAATTTCTAATCCATCGAACAGTCCATAATCCTCATCTGGGTTTATCTTACTTCACAGCTGCAGCGCATGTGCCTTGGCCACAGAAGCAGCAGTGGCTCTTTAGAGACAGGGCAGGTAGTTGTAAAGGCATTACTGCTTTTGCATTTGGAAAACTGTGTACTTAATGGGAGGGTGCACAATTGCCCATGGAAAGTAATGACAGCGATTTTTTTTCAAACTTCAGCCAAAACTTACGGGGGCTTCAGCTCAGGCAGTTCTGCAGGCTTGACGAGCTTTATTAGCCCTTTCAGTCTCTGCTGCTCTTTCTTCAACTCAAATGACCGCAGATGAAGCTTCTTTCGAGTCACGCTGTCTAAGGTGCTTCCTGATTTGATTTCTGTCATGAATTCATCCAAGGAATCTTGAGCTGCTGGCTGGGATTGGCCTAGGCAAGATAATGATAAGATACTGTATGGGAACTGTTGAATCACAGCCTGAATCTCTGATTGATCACCTGAGGCAAGCACTGAGTCAGCTGTGGGAGCACAGGTGAAGGCAATTCAGCTGTGTGACCAGAAGGGGTGGAGCCTGGCTGCACCCCTCCTTGACCCCATTTAAGGGCTGAATGCCACTGGGGAAGGATCTCTGCAGATCCCTCCCTTTGGAGTTTTCTACTGTGAGCCCAGGACACAGGTGAGCATTTCATTTATTTCTGATTATCTCTTTCCACCACGATAATCTTTCTAATTATACAACCTGTAAAATACTATCCTAACCACACCACTCTGCTAACTGTGTATTTGTTGATTGTATGGATATATATTGTTGTGAGGGGGGAGATGAGACTAAAGGGAGGACTTGATCAGTATAAGGTATATAGAAATGACTATCTTCTCTGCCAAGATCTTTCTGAATTGGAAATAATGGAGGTTGATATCTCTAGAAGGATGAAAACATTTCTCCTAACAAAGCCTAACAGTAAGTCTTAAACTACTTAGATATCAAAGCCTCTCAAAACTGAATGTTTCTTTGAGTCAATCTATGCTGTTCATCTCAAATCAAGATTGACTGTCCCTGAAAAAAAAAAGTGGCTGTTGAGTGCTTCTTGTAGTCACAGTCCAAAATAAGCACAGCTACAAAGTATCCCACGCCACTGCACAGGGAATCCTTTTAGCTTTCCCAGAATGCTTATGTAATAACATTTGCAAACCTAAAAAATGAATCACATGATGCTGCCTCCCACCTCTGGAGGACTGAGCGTGTATTAGAGTAACTCTCTATGTTAAGACAACTACATAAAATTTACCTGTGTTTTGACTTGATTTTGTAACAAGAAAACAGTGCCCTTTATTTGNNNTATCATCGGGGGGGGAGGGAACAGCAAAAACTAACAGTCCTTTTACTCATCTGATTTCAAGCATTAGTATTTCTATGCATATTTGACCTATTAAAATAAAATTCGAGAGGAAAAACTCAAGCTCTAACAAGTAAGAAAAATAAATACACAATTCTAAGACATGGATTTTATCAACAAAGCAAACCAGGAAAACTTTTCATGGGCTTGGACACTGCTTCAAATGTTTTTATATTGTGCTCAGAAATAACTTTGAGGCAGAGAAAAATGTTGTTGCTAGAACTTCGCAAACCTTTTGAGAAGCAGTCTTCTGCTGTTCTACTATAAAAACTGGCAAATCTGACATTTATTTGCGGCTTTATAAGCATTTATCTTTTTATGCACAGGAATAATTGTGACAAGTGAGTTACTTTTAATTCAGCTGTAGCTGATTAAGTAGCACTTGCAATTTTAAATATGCACAAATCTAAATTATTGTTATGAGTACATACTTAAGCAGTTGTACATGACATAAACTACTTACATAAAAGTCTAATAAGAGTAACATTTTCCAATGTACTCAAATGGAAAGCATATTTCTGATTTGGAGACAAAACCTAGTTTACAACCTGCAAACACACAAAAGCTACAACAGTAGCTGGAGACACAGGATTAATAGGCTCCAAAAGTGAAGGGCATCCATGTTCAACCAAATATAAATAACAATGAAATGTTATAAAAGGAACTCAAATATTCTTTCTTAACTGTGTATGAACTTAGACGAAAATGATCATTGAAAAGGTACTGTTAATAAGCAGTCTGAATCACCTAGCAGGCAGAAGCTGAGAGGAATGATCATTTAATTTAAGCATTGAATTTCAATGGTAGCACTTTATGTCTGGTCAGGTAATTCAGAACAATTGTAGGAACTGCAGTTCCACAGCTCGCTCCTTTAGTCTCAGAACAGTGTAAGGGTGTTTCACTGGGTGATTTTCACTGAGTCAGATGACCCTCCTAGCAAACAGGTTTCTCTGATTCCATTCACAGTGCCTTAGATCAGGTAGTTGATGCAGGGTTACTTTAGCATAAAGTATCTGCTGCAGCCCTTTTCCAAGCTATTTAAGGAAAATTTGATATTGCTGGGAGGTGAATCAATCCTGGCTCTTACACTTTATATTTCAGCTATTGGGCTATTTACTGCACCATCAGCTTACCAATAATTTTCCTCTGAACTGGCAACCAAAAATGAGACTGAAGACCTGATTTTTTTTTTTTTTTCAGTTGCATCAGTGAGTTAAGAGAAACCAAGTCAGTCCATCTGCAGTTAGTTCTGAAGAATGCTAGTGAACAACTTATGAACCTTCACAGAGACCTTTTCAACAGCTACTTAATCTCGCCAAGTGCTTGGTAGGAGGTGTTGCAATTTAGCCTGTCATTCACTCATTGGTCTCTCTTGCTAAGAGCCTTAGTGCCTTACAGCTCTGAAACCGTATGTAATGCTGTAACTGTGCCAGACAGCTCCAGAGAGTATATGGATCACTCAGGACCAATACATATGCTCCCATCTTAAAGTTGTATTCCACATCTCTGATTAACCTGAGGCAACCAAAGAAATCTCAGAAAACACAAGCAACTAACACACACACAAACTCATGACAGAATACTTTGTTTTATCTTGGCCTAGTTTTAGGAAGCTTGCATTTGACGTTGAATCATTTTGTACTGCAATACCTTACAGGCTGTTGAAGCTAACTTTTTAAGTGCTGAAATTGCTGTTTTTCCAAGGCTTTAAACTAGCTATATAACAAGCTACAATTTACCAAACTATGACAACATATCATTGGAATTATATGGTGTGAGTAGCAGTCTACAAATGAACTGATTCTTTGTTCTCCTAGTCTGTATTTCAATCATCCTTCTTTAAAAACAAGAAACAAAAGCTTCATGACACATGAGAGATGGGAATTGCCTATCTCAGACCATTAGCTTCTCCTACTAGTTAGTTGATCATGAACTACTTTTCAGTAAATTCACGTTGAAAACAGTTATTTCAAAGACACTGAACTGATCCATCGACTCACTGAAACAGTAAGGTTTTCTGAACTGTCATTTAGTAGAATCAATCATCCACACAAACATTCCTTCAAATGAGTTTGGGTGCAGCTCTGAATAACCAGGAAGAAACATATACGTGTAAGTCACAAAAGACAGCTCTGCTGTCAGATTGCTGTATTCTTGCAGATTGCAGGTCTCCTGAGGAAGTTCTGACAAACTGGCATTGCAGCCTTTAATAAAGTTGATTCGGTTAGAAAGCTTTCTGTACTGTGAACCAACCTAAAAAAGGTTTCCTTCATGCCTTTTATTCCACAAGACGTTATCAGTAATTTAAAGCAAAACATACTTCTTTGTGTAGAATGCTTTTAAATTTAAGTTACTAACTGATATATTTTCTCACTTAGGAAGTGTTCTGCCTTCATAGACAGACATAATCCTGAAAAGCTGAAGGATTCCCTAGCTAGCAAGCTCAGTGAGCTTTCCTTTTTAAGATGCACTTGCAATGAGAGAAGTGAAATGAAAGATACTGTATTTTCTCTTTCAGTTGTTGGCTTATCCTTTATAAATGGCTCTGGAAGAGATGGAAAAATGCAGTCTGAACTGGGCCAGTTCTGCTATTATGGGCAGATAAACACTAATGTTCACCCTGCTATGTTCCAGGATTTTATATGCTCTCCCCTTTACCTTTGATGTTGGATACTTTTGGGAAAAGTTGCATTCATTAATAAGTCACTAAACAGATGTCAGCACCAAGTATCCTCTCCTTCAGATAACTGTTACCTGCACACCTTCCTGCCCCTTTGTGAAAAGGGGACCTGAAAAAATGCACTTAAGGCATGATTCTATGATATACAAATATGCATTTTCATTTATTCCGTTTAGTTTTTTTAATGAAAGGCACTACAATCAGAGACTTCACGTCCTACCTTTCCCTGAAGCTTTCAGCTTTTCTGTAATCTCAGAGAGCTCGTTTTCAGCCTCCTTTAGCTTTGTAACCTATGAGAAAAAAACATGCTTATGAGATTTTTTTTTATCTTCTTAAAAATCTCCTTCTAAACGTTCCTCAAATATCCTACCACATTATTGTTCTATTTCTGATTTTTTTGATCAGGAATTTCTGGGGTGGAAAAACATATTGTTTTAAGAATGATCTAGATTATACCAGGAAGCTGCTTGAACAGCATGTGAAAGAACTTTCTGAAACACAAGAAAACACATAATGCTTTTAGAGCTATGTTCTACTGTCATTACAGTCCTCCAAACCTCCCTATACCTACCTCCTTGCTTCTCCCACACCCTGTTGCCTGTGTAGAACTTGTACTTCACTCCTCTCTCCTAGTTTAGGACAAATTAAAGATTGTATATAGTGACAGAACCTCAAGAACGGAACCCTCCACTCTGGAGAAGCTGAAGCAGCTGAAGGCTACTTCTTTGTAGGCTGACTTGGTTTTAAGCTGTGACAGTTCCTGCTAACAAGGCAGTTCATGCTCCATAGCCAGTTATCGTTTTGCATAAGGTAACAGATAGGTATCAGTTAGTACCAGTCCTAATAATGGTTTCTGTGATGTACATCAAATATTACATTTAAGTAACAAATTACTTTCTGTTATTAAGATCCTAAGGTTTCTTTTAGATCCAGTTTGTTTTTTCTCAAGACTTTAAAAAGCATTGCATTCTATAACCATCAGTTTTAATCTGGTCCATTGATAAAGATCTGAAATAATACTAGAATTCAGGCTAACAAAAATCTGGAATTTTTTTCCAACTTTCCTTCTTAGTAATAACACCAGGCCTATTCTTTAGTGAATGTATGTCATAATTCTTCTTACCAGTGAGTCATAAGTCTCTGGTTTTTCTTCTATTTTACCAGCTTTTTTCATCCTGTTCAGTCGCTTCTTTTCTACAGCACCAGTTCGATCAAGGAAGGTGTCGTCATCACTGTCATAAAAATCCTCATCTTCCCAATTCTTTGACTTCCTTTTTCGAGATACTGGGAAAGGTTTAAGGGAGAAAGCAAGGAACAAAATGATTTACAGACCACTGAGAAGTCAAAGAAATTCAGTAGAGCAATCCCGAATTCCTAGAGCTTCAGTTATTTAGAACTACCTCAGCATTTAACAGGTTATTTACCTGCTTCTTGCCTCAGTACTCCCCTAGCATCCAGTAGCCTGCAAGCTTCCAGTGCACACTGGATCATTGCTTCTTTCTTCTTTCCTGAGTGGAGAACCTCTGCCACCAGCTGCTTCCCTGATGCATCATCCACAGGCAATCTGTTCAGTTCAAAGGATCACAGAACAGCTTCAATAGAAACAGCTTTTCATGGATGCTACTCGCATATTGTGTTTGTCATGCTGACATTGTTTCTTCCACCTCTCTATAGTTTTTTTTATGGGTTACCTATTTTCACATTTCATTGGATAAACTACTAATCCAAACACAAGCGCATGCTTTCTAAGCTTATACGTAAATTTTTATTTTGCTAACCCAAACAATAAATCTTCCTCCATTCATTCATCTTGTATCTATGCAACACCAGTAACAAATACTTTGTGCCATACTGAAGCAAAGTTTCCTTAAGAAATGATGAGATGTTGTACCTATCCATTTGAGACCTATCCTGCTTGCTTCTCACCTGCTCACCTTCTCCTGCCTTGTAGGAGAATGATGTTACCGGCCAGTGGAAGGGATTCAACAAAAACTACATTATACCATCAAATAACTGATCTGGGGTGTACAGTAGAATAAATGCTTTTTTCCGTCTTCTTTTCCATTAGTGTTTTAATTCCTGTCTCCTAGTTTCTTGTTTTGCATTTCAATTTCACATATTTCTCAAAACAAGGGGAAAGGAAAGAACCTGGTGTCATGTTTTCCCAGTGTTCATCTCGTAGTAGTACCAAATGCTGACAGATCAGAAAAAGGAGTAAACACTAGAGTAGATACTGATCCTTGACCTTTTCAGTATCAGGACTTAAGTCTAATTCCAGCTAGCTTCCTTGGCAAGTGTGATAGACAAGTAGTTCCTTCAGCTTTTGTTTGTGAATTCAATGAAGCCAGTTTCTACGTACAAAAGTGAATGAAGTTATACATACTTAACCCTGCATAGCCAGCTGTTGTGTCCACGATCATCATATTCATATTCTAACTCTTCTCCTGGAGAGGAAAAAAAAAGTTGATGTAGTTAGCAAAGATGAAGTAAGAAGGAATAATCTTTAGAGCAGATGAAGTTTGCCTTTATTTTCTTTTTTGGCCATGTGATCTTCAGTTGATGTTAAGCTCATTTGGACATTTTTCACAATCAAGGTTTTTTTTTTTTTCAGATCAAGGATCTTTAAGTGACCTGTTTGGTAAAACACAGCTCAAAGAAAAAACAATCTTGCACCTGTAGATATAAAAGTAAATAATACTGAGGAAATGACAGTTTGCAATTTGGATTCACAAATATTGTTTACTTCAAAGATTAATTTTTCATGTTAACAAATACGCAAGTCTTCTGTAAGCTTTGCTGGCAACCAATGGAAGCTTACACCAATTCACTCTTTCAATACTTTCCAGTTCTATCTTCTGAAAAGCACCATCTGGAATTTGATGGTTTGGGACGTTTCAGTAGTTTCAAAAGATGGATGTGGTTTGAGTGCCACTCCAGAGAAACATAAGGTGCTCTCTGCAACTTCCAGTTTAGAAGTTAGAAATTAAAAAACACCAAGACCTTGACAAAACAAAAAGCCCTGCCCATAATGTAAAGTTTTGCTTTCACACTTTTAATTCCCAGAGAAAAATGGGAAACACCAAACTAAATAATCCACAAGTAAAAAGTACCTTCTCGGTCAAAAAAGCCCTGCAGAGCCTTCCTGGGATCCTTCATATAGAAGGCATCTTGTACGTCCTGAAATTCAATAGCAATAGGGTTTTCTTCAGCCTCATCCTCCTCAGCATCCTCCCCTGGAAAAGCAACATACAAGGTACAAACAAAATGGTGAAATGTTGGAATGAGAACACCAAGAAATTTCAAATACAGTCATTTTGAAAGAAGTATCAGCTGTATCATCCTAAAATTATAACCTTTAACTGTTTCTGTATCCAATCAAAAACCACTTATCAGTTATTCTATTTTAAGATACACTTTTGCACGTGTCAGTGCTGTTTCTGCACTTTCAAGGGTTTATGTGCTTATACGTTTTAACTCACGAAACAACCCATTTTGTACTGAAAAGCTCATTAATAACTATTTATCTAAGATGTGGACTTCATATTAAAAACCTGAAGACAGCCTCCTTGCATAAGCAGTCTCAAGTATTTAAATTCCACCTGTCAGGCAAAGATATCAACATGGAAAAAAAACCCAACAACATAGCACAAACTAAACTCTCAGTTTCATGTCATTTTTGAAGTATGGACTAAACCCCTTTTCCCCTATTTTAGAAAATAAACCTCTATCATAGTTCTCTCTATGTTTTGCCTTCTCACAGAACTCCTATTTTTAAAAAGAAAAGGGCTGATATGTACTCATAAACATTCACTGGCTTTGGACGCTTTGGAATCCAACTGGAATTTCAATGCCAGTGCTCACTGAAAACTCACTTAAAAACCTCCCAAGGTGTATCGGCTCATTTATGCACCAGTACTCACCCATTCCCCATGAACAGCTCATATCAACATTCTGACTACTCTCGCTTCCTTGCTCCTCTTTTTCATCTTCCTCATCAGAGTCCTCTCCCAGCATAGTCTTTTCCAGCTTTGCTTGCTGCTGCTTCCGCAGCGCCTTCAGCTGTGTCACGGTCAGCTCTGACTCAGACTCCTGGTCCTCTTCAGGTCCCTGTGTCACAAAGAGCAACTTTATGAAAGTGTTTTAAAAAGAAAAAAACTTCTCTTTTCAGTGGACGTGCAAATTACACACAGTAACATAAACAGATCGTAGTCCTCATGTAAAAGCTGAATTGCTGGACCATTTGTTATAGCCTGCATGCCCAGATATATCAATTTCAGTGGCCAAAGAAGGGGGCAAAAAGAGATAAGCATTACTGTTTAGTTGTAGGCAGCTCAAACACAGTGGTATTTAAAGGCAGAAAGCAAGGATTTCCACCAGTGCCACTGGGAAACACTTGAGGAACGTGCAGCTAAACCCACTGATGCAAGAGTGGAGCACTCGGAGTGCTTCCAGACTCCTACTAATACAAGCTCTCTCTTGGGCACAAGGAATCACAGAATGGTTTGGGATGGAAGGGATCTCAAGGCCCACCCAGCTCAAATCCCGTGCCATGGACAGGGCTGCCTCCCACCATCACAGGCTGCGCAGGGCCCCATCCAACCTGGCTTTGACACCTCCAGGGATGGGGCACCCTCAGCTTCTCCGGGCAGCCTGCTCAAATTGATACGAGCGCAGCTGAATCACTCCGCATCTCAGAAGCGTTTCTCACCTGCTCCAGGCCCCTGAGATTGGGCAGAGCCGCCTGAACTCCCGCGTGTGACCCGGGGAACCCGTTACGCAGTCTCTGACCCCCTCTCCCAGCCCACCTGCAGGAGGAAGAGGCGGGAGCTGCCGCCGAAGCGCAGCCCGTGGCCCACCCGCACGCGGCAGTAGGTGCGCGGCGGCACCCGCGCCTTGTTGAGGAAGGTGCCGTGCGTGCTGCCCAGGTCGTACACGTAGAAGCCGGCATCAGCGTCGGGGCCGTCGGCGGAGCGGCCGCGGTACTGCAGCACGGCGTGGTGCCGCGACACCGACGGGTGCTCCAGGGCCAGCGCGCAGCCGGGCAGCCGCCCCACCAGGAACCAGCTGCCGCCCTCCAGCCGCACCGAGCCCAGCAGCACACCACCCTTCAGCACCTCCAGCCCGTAGCCGGCGTCGGCGGGCGGGCGGCTGCCCCACGGCGGCTCCTCGTAGCGCGGCGCCGGCGCGGAGGCGGCCGGGCGGGACGGCGCAGAGCTGGGGCTAGGCGCGGAGCCGGGCTCGGCGCTCTGCGGAGCGGGCAGTGGGCGGCTCGGCCGCTTGAACTCAGCAGGCTCGGCCTCCGTTTCCATGGCCTCCGCCATCTTGTCGCGTCCGTGCCTAAATGGGGTCCTCCGGGGACGAGCGCCGCCGGGGCTGTGGTACCGGAGGGAGGGAGAGGCGCAGCCCTGCGGTTCGCACCGTTGCCTCGGCCACGGCTGGGGGCAGCGCGAGGAGCAAGACCGCCGGGGGATGGCGGGAGGAGCGGAGAAGGGTGGCGGCGGCCGTCGGAGCCCCGCGCTCCGTGCGGAAGTGTGGCGGGTGCGGGGTGCCGCGTTTGGCGGCGGACCGAGGCCGAGTTCCGGTCGGGCGGCGGGGAGTGCGGTACGGCGGGGTCGCGGTCGCGGTGGGGCCGAGCTTGTGGCCTTCCCCTCCGCCGAGTTTCTTGGCAGCAGTCAGGGCCCGGATCGCTGTGCGGTGCTGGGACTGAGCAGCCCTGTTCTGCTTAGAAGTCGTTCTCTCCTCGCTGCTGCTTTGCTTTCTTCTTTCCCACTCCTTAGGAGAAGCAGCTGTGTGATCTGTTGCACGGACGTTGCATTCTAATGCTGTCTTGAAAGCTGTGTTTCTCACAGTGACTTTGGAAGAGTTTTCTTGACATCAGTAATTTGCTCGGTTCTGAGGCCTCCGCCAGTTTGTTGCTGCCCAAAGCCAAGAGCTTCTCCCCACAGCTCATACTGCGGTGTCTGGGAGCCTTCCCTGCGCTTTGAGGACGATCCCGTGTAAAAATGCTGCGCTATTGGGGTGAGATCCCGGTGCCATCCAACCAGACCAACCGCAGCTCTTTCGACCTGCTCCAGCGTGAGTTCCGAACGGTGGAGGTGCAGGACCCTCCGCTGCACCAGCCATCAGCCAACAAACCGCGGCCCACCACCATGCTGGACGTCCCCTCAGAGCCCTGCAGTCTCACCATCCACACCATCCAGCTCATCCAGCACAACCGGCGGCTGCGCAGCCTCATAGCCATGGCCCAGGCACAAAACCAGCAGCAAGCAGAGGGCATCAAGACGGAAGACAACGAACCACTGCCCTCTCGTCCGGCCTCTCCACCTCTCCCTGATGACCTGCTTCCTCTGGACAGCAAGCCCCCCAAAATGCCATTCCAGCTGAGGCACAGTGACCCAGAGAGAGATTTCTACAGGTGTGTGGTATTTCCTTGGGTTCTTTCAAGTTGGATATTAGGAAAAATTTCTTTTCAGAAGGAGCAGTGAGGTGCTGGAGCAAGGCTGCCCAGGGAGGTGGTAGAGTCATCACTATCCTTGGAGGTATTCAAGAAATATGCAGATGTGGCACTGAGGGACATGGCTAGTGGGCATGGTGATGACGGGTTGGTGGTTGGACTAGACGACATTAGTGGACTTTCCAACCTTAATGATTCTATGAATCCTGGCTGCAAGAAAGCTGAGTGTTTTTAAATATATATGTTGTTTTGTCAATTCCCTAAGGCTGATGAATTGTATGTAAAGAATAAAACAGACCTAGGAACAGAAAGATTGAGATGCACACAACATACAAGTTGTTTAAAACAAATGTGTCTTTGCTTTCTATCTATAAAATGCAGATGTGTAGTGCTGATTTGTGTCTCATTAGCACTCAGCTTAATGTTTGTGAACAGTTTTGCCATCATCAATGGTATTTTGACAAAGTTAGTTATTGAATGCAAAGTCTTTTATATTTAGGTCACTTACAACTAAACTGTCTGTATTCTGACAATTCAGAAGATACACAACTGGGTGTTGGCCCCTTAGTTTTAGGTTCTGATAATATGCTTTGCTAATTACTACTTGTAAGATTTCAGTGCCCAAAGATGCATGGTGCTGCCATCTCATCCTACTGTCAGTGTTTGTAACCTGGTCAGATATGGCAGTGAGTGCTGGTGAAGGGATTTCCTGTCTCTCCAATGCTGGCTCCACCAGGAAATAGAGAGGAAGGTTGTGTTGCTCCTTAGCAGCCAATCTTTGATTACACAATATTGCCACCTCCTCCTTGTCAACCCTCTGGTGAACACTACATTCACAAGGAGATGCTCCATTTTTTGCAGGATCTCATGGTACCTCTTAGATTGTGCATTTAAATTCAGAGATTAATTCTCACTGTTCTTAAGGACTGCTCCAATAAATGTGATATAGGAGAAAATGATACCTTTTATTTTTTTTCAAATGTGGAAAATTTACATCCATAAAATATCATTGGTTAAATGCTTCAGATCTTTAACGGCCTGGGTAGCATTCAATGATTTTTATTGAAAGACATTCCTTTTGGCAACATAGTCTCTCTGGATAGTGGAGCAAGACTTTAGTGCTCTTTTTGAGGAACATGCTGTCCTGATTTCAGCTGGGATAACAATTCAGATATTTCAAACTTGAATTCCTTTAGTATTCCTGGGTGGGTTGCCATCTGGTCCTGGTGATTTGCAACTGTTGATGTTACAGTTCTTGGAATACACAATGGGGGATTAACGTTTGATTTTGGCTGGTATAGAAACAGAAGGTAAGCCTAAATCATCACCCTCATCTGTCTGGGATGAAATAAAGAGATTTTTCTGTAGGGGTGAAGGGATATCCTATGAGTATAAAATTGAGCCCCATGCCTCCTGCTCTTTACGGCACTATGGGTTGTAGAGCAGAAGTAGCCTTGTGTACCATGCAGTGTTCTGTGCTGCCTTCCCTGGTGCCTTCAGCTTTGACTTCCAATTTTCAGTGGCCCTCACCGTGGTTTGGGGACTGCTTTGCCCTTTTGCTGCCCCTTGGGAGTCTCCGAGGTGGTGGTAAACAAATGTTATTTAACAGTCAACCACATGGGGGAGTTTAAGGACTAGATTGCAAAAGCTAGATAGGCGGTTTTGAAATGAAATGCTTTGTGGCCGACTGCTTTATTGTGGGCCGTGGTATAGAGTAGAATTTAACTCTGTGCCTGCTAAACCAAACACATTTCTGCTTTTCCAGGAGGCAAGCTTTTGGTTTGCTGTTGCATGTTTGCTGTTTTAAGACACTTACATGAAGAACAGAACCTATTCTTATAGGACTGAAAATAAAGTTACAAGATTTGTCAGTGCTTGTTTTTAGTGGGTAAAATAATTGAGGGAGGACTGTTCTTCTTCTCGACAGAACATGATATTGCTTAGTTTTATGATGCCTTTTGTGTGTCATTGTCCGAGTTACAGTGTTAGACTAAATGCATATTTTAGTTCCGTTTTCTTTAGTAGTAACTTAGGTCTCAGAAGCAGTGTGTTGGCATGTTTGTCCATAGGAAGAAAGGAAGAGTGGCCAGACTGAATTAGACCACAAGTTTCTTAAATATGGCCACGTTCTCTTCTGTTTCCTGGTTAGTCACTTTTGTCCTTTGACTTCACAGCCTTGTCTTTCATTTTGTTGATCAACAAAGTCAACCCCTTGGTTGTTCTTTTTTTATTTGTTTGTAGCACCTTCTGCCCCACACCATACCTGTAATCCCTGTTTCCTCATCCCTTTTGTGACGAGGAGGAGGCAGAACCTAATTTACTGCTATATTTCAGTTGTTCTGGTCTTTTCAACACCCTTCGGAAATCTGTGCTAGCAACAGATTTAATTAGGACTCTGTTCCTTTTCTGCACTTTTTCGGGGCTGTGAATAAATATGTGGAAGAAAAACTTTGATTCTGGCACAGATCCTTGAGGAGTGTCCGTAGCTTTCCAGTGTAGATCTCTTATATACTTGCTTGTCAGTGGCTTTGGAGGGCTTTGGCAGGCTTGTGAAGCAGGTTTTCCACTTACAGAAGCTGTCTGGAGTCTTTCTGAACGTATCATATTTACCCATCTGTCCTCTAACTCTGTTCTTATCATTTCTGTGAATTTCCCTGATGTACCAGAATAGTACAGGCTTACCAGCCTGTAGTTTTTCTATTTTTTTTTTTTCCCTGAATATATTGAAAGAGTGTTTTCACACTTTCTGCCTTCTGGTTCTCATGGGCCATGACACTTTAAAGCAAGAGGTGATTCACCACAGCTATTCAGATGTTTCATCCCTGAATTCCTTTAGTATTCCTGGGTGGATTGCTGTCTGGTCCTGGTGATTTGCAACTGTTGATGTTACAGTTCTTGGAATACACAATAGGAGATTAACAGTTGATTTTGGCTGGTGTAGGAACAGCAGGTAAATTTAAAGCATAGTTGATGAGGAATAAGTAAGGAACTGTAAACTTACAACTGCCATTTCAACAGGAGATTCTTACCATTATATGGCTGTTAGCTCTTCCTTCCTCTCTGTTCAGCTTCCCCCTATTAACATGGATCCGTCGTCAAAAGAAACCTAACTTACTAATTATGGGGCTCTCCAGAGGATTTTTTTTGTGTATCCATACATGGTTGCTTTCTTAATGGATTTCTCTGTCATTCTCTCATTTGTGTTCCTGACCACATCATGTTTGTGGTTTTTATTGAGCTGAGAATTGAACTGGGAGCTCCCAATGGGAAAACAGCTCATGGCAGAAGGTCTAATAGTTAAATGTTTGTACAGAAGTAGGGATGCACGTGTTGGTGGGATAGCAGGGTTAGCGTTGAGGGGGGATTTGGAGCATTAGAAATCAGAGCAAGCAGAGCATGCTTAGCCTGTTGGATAAAGCATTTCAGTTCCACGTCCTAAACTTTCTGGTGTTCTGTGTTGTCCCACTGCGACCCAATTTATTTTCCAAATGTTAGCTATTACCTGTTGCCATTATCTCCTGAACAGATTCTGTGTATACCTGTGCATCCTCCTGCAGGCATAGCAAAGCTATTTGAAAAGAGGCTTATTCAGGATGAGGTGAAAAAAGGCCCTTTCTCGAAAGAAAGCTTATTTTTCATTTTGAGTTGGTGTTTTTTGTTCTCTGATGCACTCCCCGATCATTATAATCCCTTTTTTTTTCTGATGTTCTCTTTTATTTTATTGTATTGGGAAAGATGGCAGTGAAATGACCTTGATGCACCTAATTTGGTAGAAATTCAACTCTATGACGAAATGTTTCATAAAACTAACATGTTCATAAGAAAACAATCCCTCCCTCCATCTGCCACTAGCTTATGCTCTCCTATGTGGGAGAAGAGCACTTCAGTCCATTACCGCAGGTGAATAAGCCTCAGCTGTTGATCTTTGTACTGACTCAGCCCAAACACTTTCCCCTGAGGTGGCACAGCAAATGGACCATAAGCTCTCCTTTCCTTTCAGAAAAAAAGTCATTACAGGAGAGAAGCTTGGGTGAATGGACTGTGGTGCCTTTGGGGGATGGCTGCGTGTCATGTTAACTGGCTGACACAGAAAATGAGCCTTTGTGAGTTCTGAAACCTTATGAATAATGAAAATAAGCCCGATTGGTGTAAACTGGTCATTTTTCTCTCCTGGTTGGTGCAAAGTTCTGCATGTTGCAGATGGGTTGGTAGCAATGGGAGAAGGCTCAGCTTTAGACCTGATGAATTTGTGTCTTGGCAGGTTGATTTCTCTGTCTGGAATGTCATCTAGAGTTGGTGACCCATGGAAATGGTCATGGAAATGTTGGGAATACAAAACTGAAGAGTGAGAAGGTGGCCAGTGTTTGTGATAAGTTTCATACTGTATCCTCCATAGAGATGATCACCTCCGGGTCATAGGCCTAACTGCTGGTCTTGTTAATCTCTGGTGGCAGAATTTTAGGGATTAAAGCTCTCTTGTTTACTTGCAGCTAACATGACATTGGTAACATAGGCTTGGTTTCGGAAGGCAGCTGGATGGAGAGCCTTCTGGGAAAGCAGCACGTAGTGCAGAGAATGGCATTCTGCATAATAGGATCTGGGGGGCTGCTCTTGGAGGTTTTGGGCATCTGGGTGAGATCTACGACCAGTGCACTTTACCTGTGATGACTGGAGGAAAGAAGAAGTTTGCTGGGAAGACTTAGCGTTAGATAGCTGTTCTCAACTTAAATGTGTCTGTATGCCCATTTCTGTTTATTTTTCATCTTGTTAGATGGTACCTGGAAGTTAAAGGAGATGAAGAAAAAAGATGTTGTTTTTTTCTGTTAATGTCTATAGCAATGTTTCCATTTTTTTTCCTGTCTAATCAGGTTTTTAATCATGATCCCCTTATTGTTTGTTGTGGAAAACAGGAAATCAAGGGAAGAAAAAATAAGAAAAACAAAACAAAATTGATTGACCTTAGCAAGAACAAGAGGTGGGGAGTTGGATTTGAGTACAGTACCTGAAATTTCTTTTCTCTCCGTCTTTAATTGATTAGACTTCAAGTTGATTATATCCCTTTCAGCACAGTGACCTAGCTGCATTTTAATGCTGGCAATTAGTTTCTTCTCCTCTAGGAATTTAAAAGAGATATGACATTCGGTGCTGCTTTCTGAACAGTGATATGCATTCCTATGTGCATATCCACTTCAGAATTGGCTGAATATTCTGCTTGGGCTGCCACATTCTGTGTCTAGCTTAAGGTTGCCCATAATGCTTTGTATGACTGGCAAACCATCGATAGCAGCTATTTGTTTCTGTATTAATTGTAGACTAATGTTTGATGTTTTTGGTAGCATTTTTGATACTATTTTGGTACCAAAATCCCCCTAAATTTCCTGTTTTTAGGCACAGATTTTGATGGTTGCTTTCTGGTTGTTTTTCTTTCTTTCTTTCTTTCTTTCTTTTTTTCCTTTTTTTTTTTTTNCGTACGGCTCTTTGTAAGCTGCAGAAATCTGTCCCTGAGAGATGGAGGGGGTAGTTAGGGAGATATAAAAACAGCACGGGTGACACTTGGTTTAGAAAGGAACTGATGAGCTTTTAATTCATTTTGTCAGAGCACCGGCTGTTTTCTTTCCATAGTAGTCACATAATTGAGTAGGAAACTGGGATATGAGTCATTTTCCAGCAATTAATGACTGAGATGAATCCATGACCTGAGATCCGCATGCTGTTCTTAATATTCACTTAGTAATATCGTCACCTGCAGCTCTTAATATAGTGTGCTTGCCACCCCTCTGCCTCTTTACTTGAATAAGCAGAAAGTGTTGAGCTGAGCTGGTGTTCTTGAAAATGAACCTCTGGGCTTCAGTCCTCATAGCTCTGAGCTTAACCTCCCATTGTCAGTTCTCTGAAATGTTATCTTTTCTATGCTATGTTTCAGTGGTTTTGTATGGGTCAGTTCTGAGGATCAGCGGGAGCTAAGGCTCTGTGACCCAGTGTCTCAGTGAGGCTGAGAGGTTCTCAATGGCTTGTTGGAGAAGCAGAGTAGTGAGAATTTTACCAAGACTACTGCTGCCTTCTATGTAAATCATTGGTGTTGCCTACGTGCTGTTTAATCAGGTCTTGTTACTGGAGAGATTGTGTGCAGATAGCGTATGGGGAGAGTGAGACGAAGTCCCAGAGTGGGCTGAATGAGACGCTGGAAGAAATTGATCAGAAACAAATGAAGGGTGAAATTGCTAGCTTTCTTCAACCATTGATTCTGAATGGAGTGGAAGAAAGTAAATAAATACCATACTTAGCAAAAGGACACTTGATTTTTGACATCAGCAGCTGAGGGTTGTTAAGGGCAAATAAATGGCATAAGTTTAATTGTGAGTTTAGAAATATGGTAGAAGTATGTTTACATTTCTTGTTAAAACTTCTCCTACCTCATCTTCTTTTTTTCCTACGTGGAGTATTTATTTGTTAACACATTGTGTTGAAAAATTTGGTTGCCTGACTGTAACTGAATGATATGGGAAGTGCTCGTGTCAGTTGTCCTGTCTCCTCTGTCCTACACTGCCACGTATTCCTGCTTAGCAGAACAGAGAAGAGAGGCCTCAGGCCCAAGGCCAAGGAATGCTGCTTTTGAGGCAGAACCTCTGCAGGCTTCCCGGGAGGCTCTGTGTTTACTTGCTGTGTCACAAGTTGGGATACCTAGTTCTCTGTCATGCTCTGTGATTATTGGGAGTAAGGATATGGAAGTTGTCTTTCTGGCTACAGTGTAGCTTTATGAAATGTTCCCATTTCTGACTTTTAATGTGTGTCTTGTGCATTATAAATTCAAATCTTGTCTATCCCAGAAGCCTTTGTATCTGACTATAAGGCCTATGACATCAGAAATAATAAGGAAGAGAAATGTAATTAACTGAGAGGGGAAATGATTTGCATTTGTTATTTAAAATGCCTTTTTTTGTTGTTTGTGTCAAGTACCCGTTTAACTCACATCTCTGTGAGGAAAGCTCTTTGGCGGGAAGGGAGTTGCTTAAGGATTCAGAAGATTTGCGTCCCACACTTATGAATCACCCAAGGATTCTTAAGGCATTAAAAGTGAAAATGGGACTCAATAGCACTGATTTTGAGGGAAAGGGAAGGAGGGAAAGTTGATGAACCTGTGCTACATGTATTCTTATGTAATGGAGAAGCTGTGGTGAACCCCAAACAACTTGCTTTCCCTCTGTAGATCATGTTCATACTGAAAATATGTTTTGAACTGATAAATTATTTCAGATTTTGGAGGTGTGTTATTTTCTCCTTTCTGTTTTTTTAGAGGAAAAGGGGAGCCTGTGACTGAGCTGAGTTGGTCCTCCTGTCGGCAGCTTCTCTACCAGTCAATGGCCACCATCCTGGCTCACACAGGCTTTGAGTGTGCCAACGAGAGTGTCCTGGAGACCCTGACAGACATAGCCCACGAGTACTGCTTGAAGTTCACCAAGCTGCTGCGCTTTGCTGTGGATCGAGAAGCCCGACTGGGGCACACCCCTTTCCCGGATGTCATGGAGCAGGTCTTTCACGAAGTGGGCATTGGCAGTGTGCTCTCACTGCAGAAGTTCTGGCAGCACCGCATTAAGGATTATCACACCTATATGCTTCAGGTGAGAGGAGCAGTGGTGAATGGGCAGCACCAAGATGTGTGGCTCCAGTACAATTGTTTGTCCCCATAACAGTGTTGAGGTTTTCCAATTAGAAAACCTCATGGTATGGAGAAGAGTTATAAAGGAAAAGGGAAATAGGATTTTTTGATGGAGATGACTTATTGTGTCCCTACAGAGGCTTAGAATGCTGTGCTGATAGTTTAGGTTTAAGGGGAGGCCCTCAGCTGTGTAATGGCCCAAAGTCGAAGTAAAGTCAGTAATGACAGATTAACTGAATTTTTTGCTTTAATGGGATGTTTGGCTGCTTACCATTTCATAAATAAAGGGAGCAGATGAACAAAAATTACTTAGGTGTAAAATGGCTTGTGTTGGCATTAGCAAGGGGTGGCTCTCTTAAGCAATTAGAGTATAGGGCTAGTACTGTACTGATATGAGTTATTTAACAAGATTTCCCAATCTATAGGGAACTGTACTTCTGTGGAGAAAGGAGGGGAATTGTTAAATCTCCTGGGAATGAGAGGTGCCGTATAAATGTAGGTTGTATGAGTAAGGGCATATATTTTCTTGGTCCGTATATTCTGTGGAATTGAATGTGCATTTTATTTGAGTGACAGAAGACTTATAGGAATGCAAGAGTTGATGTGGGAATTTTATTTAAACTCATCAAAAACCGAGCCTTGAATCAAGTAGGTAGCCCATGACCAAAGGCAAAACCTACCACAAGTAATCTTTCTCTTCCTCATTGTCATGGTATATGAGAGTGCTTGTTGACTCATCTTGGAGCAGCTGCTCATGCTCCTTCTTATCCCAGGGTTGTCACCTTGTGTGTTACAGAGGTAGCGTAAATCAGAGACACCTATAACTACATGTAGTTCGTAAATTGTGATGGACTCTGGCTTGTGCATAAAAATAGCGTCATCAAGATTTGTCCTCATTAAAAGTGTTTTTGTTCCAAGGGACTGATTGCATGATTGCATCAGTTAAAAGACACTCTTGTGCTGTTGGGCATTAATTTATTTATTTATTGTCCTCCCCGGTTTGAAGGGCTGTGCAGCTGCTTGTAGTTAACAGTTGCATCCTGATGCCCGGATGTTGTTTCCGTCTGAAATTTGGGTTTTCTGTATCATTCAGCTGATGTAATTCACTTTCATCCCACAGCCAGTCATTGTCTTACTTATTCTGGTTTTCATATAGGCTAAAGTCCACGCCAAGCCCTGTATTTAGAAACTTATCTAGAAAGAGGAAATAAGCTCTGCTGTTATTTTTCTTTCTTGCTTCTTGTTTAAAAAGGCCTCGGGCTTTTCCTGAACACAGTTGACTGAACGTTGGGATTCAAGTGGTACAGATAAGTACTTGTTAGAAGCAGACTAAATCTGGAAGTCTTAATTTAATTGCTTACAGTTTTAACGCTTCTAGAAGCAAAGAGATTATTCCAAATCTCATTCCTGTGTTTCACTTGTCTGGAGAAAAATGCATTATTTTTTTTTGCTGTGAATCTCAGTGAAGGTAACCAGGCTTTGCTAGTGATGACTACAGAACATACTGAATTTCTGGTATTGTTTTTTAATGCTGGAGTAAGTTTTAGTACTGATAGACAGGAAAACCTTAGAGGTACAACCAAACAATAAAGCTGAGGTACTTCTGTCTTAAGTTTTCCTCTGCTTAAATTTCTGGGCCTCATAGTTTCTGTCTGTGAAATAAATCTGCTCATGTATATCAAGCAGATGTGTTAAGAAATTTAGCCTTCTATTAAAGTTCCTTGATAAGGGTAGAAGGTTTCCTTAAAGGGGGATAGGATCTTTTTTTTATTCCTTTTTTTCTGTAGCTGACAACTGTGTACTTGTTCAGCCACTTCAGACAATAATATTCTAAGTGGAAAGCACACTGCAGTGTGACTGTCATCAAAGTCTCTGAAATCACTGTGACCTTTCCTGTCTCTTTTTTTTTTTTCTATCTCCCCTGATCTTTGACAGGTTAGCAAGCAGCTCTCTGAAGAGTATGAGAAGATTGTCAACCCTGAAAAGGCAGCAGAAGACACAAAGCCTATGAAGATTAAGGAGGAGCCTGTTAGTGATATCACTTTCCCCATAAGCGAGGAGCTGGAAGGAGATCTTGCTTCTGGTGACCAGTCTTTGCCTGTTGGAGTTCTCGGAGCTCAAAGTGAGCGATTCTCTGCAAATTTGGAAGTAGAAGCTTCCCCACAGACTTCAGGTAGTTGCCTGTTGTCACTGCTAGAAACAGTCCCTCAGCTGTTCCGTGTGATCAGATAGTGATAGGACAAGAGGGAACAGTTTCAAACAAAAAAAAAAAGGGGAAATTTAGATGTTAGGAGGAAATTCTTCACTAAGAGGGTGGTGAGATACTGGAACAAATTGCCTATGGGTGCTCCATCCCTGGTCGTGGTCAAGGCCAGGTTGGATGGAGCTTTGAGCAACCTGGTCTAATGGAACGTTCCCTGTCCATGGCAGGGAGTTCGGAACTAGATGATCTTTAACATTGCTTCCAAGCCAAGTCATTTCCCCTGAAGAACACAAAATGGTTTGTTTATATGGTGTTTATTTTTAGGGGATGGTCATTCTTGGCTTTGTTACTGGTTGCTACAGATGTGAGTGCTGGGGTCTTTCTCCCAGTCTGATGTAAAGAAGGCAGAAATAACCAGAGTTTTATTCTCATTTCTACTCAGGAGGAGTAGTACAGGTGGGCTCTTCTTTGTTTCCTTGTTTTAGTTTGATGTTGTACTTTTTTTTCTGAGCAGTCTGGAATTCTTGTCCAGAGTTTCGTGTTACTGAGATGTTGAAGGCTACGCTCCTTGTGACTGGAGTAAATTCAGGACTCTATGTAGGTTAGGCACTGAATGAGTTTGGAAAATACGATTCTTGGGCAGTCCTCTGTATTTGGAAGATGTCCTGGTAGTGACAGCCATTGCTTTATGAAAGTTTATCATTGGTTTAAGTGAAATGTGCTTGTGGGAGTCTCTCCTCCTCTTGCAGGTTTCCTGAAAGCCTGCTGTAGGTTTCCTGCCACCATGGAAAGTGAAACAATGAGTTATTATGGAGACTGCAATCTGTTTCTCAAAGTCATCCCTGTATGTTGGCATTGAAGCACACTGGTGTCCAGCACTGAACAGTCTGCTGCTGCTGTACTGTTTCTGTGTCTATATAGCACTGAGTTTTACAGAAAGTGAAGTCAATATTCTTCCCTCAAAAATGAAGTTTCTTCTTTTTTTTGATAGAACCTTCTGAACTCTACCAGTCTTTGCAATAATAAATGTTTCCCTTAAAAATCTGGTTAAAGACAATGAAATATTAACCTTAACATATGTGTTATGTATTGAAGGCAGAGTGTGCCACTCAGTTCCTTAGCTTTTTTAAAAAGTAGCATATTCTGTTGAGTTAAAAAACAAACAGGAGCAACAACACAGAACACACACAAATCCATCTGATGTGTTTCTGAAAGCTTATATTGTTTTCTATAGTACTTCTGAGATGTGAAGTGCTCACGTTTTTGCAGGAGAGAATAGCAGGTTCTTCTGGCCCATCTGGGGTTGCAAGTGATTCATCTGGAAAGCTCGGTATAGCATCTACCACTTGAGACCCAGAGGTTAGCATGCTAGCTGTATATTAAATGCCTCTTGCCTCTCTGATACCGAATTGATGTTTTCTAATTAAGAATACAAGTGCTCTGTTCCTCTCTGAAAATCCCTCTTCACTTCACAAGGGTCTTTGGAAATCTCATCGCTGTAAGAAGTCCCAGTCTAGAGATGGGCAGGCTGGAGGGTGTAATATCACCAGAAGTGAGAGAAAGCTGCTGCAATTAGGATACCACCAGCTCAAATATGCAAGCGTGAGACCTGTAGGGAGGGTAGCAGTGCAACGGTGTCAGATGGTGAAATGTCCTTTCAGCCTTCTCTGTTCTGCATGTGTTTTTGCTTATGCCAGGGGTTACAACTGTGGGCTAACTGCTTAATTTCAGTGCGGCTGGAGAAATAGAGGCCAAATTGGGGATCTTGTTCCTCCACCCAGACAGACAAATGAGGATTAGCTCATTTGTAAAGTACTTGGGAGCTGAAGTGCTTTGAAGATGAAATGTGGTGTGTCACTGCTTAAGTACTGTTAGTCCTTAGTGACACTCTTGATGACAGATAATAGAGCTGAAGGGAATAAGGTTGAGCAATGCAGAGCAATTGATGAAAGAAAGAAACAATAAGTTTAGTGAGCACCTTTGATTATTGTGGAGGCTGGAGCTGCAACTCTGTGGAACTAACAGCATTTTAATGATGTGTCCACTGTTGTTGAGAGGAATATATTCACTTGTGGTTAACAGAAAAAGAACTTTTCAATAAGGCAGCTGGACATCAGCAAGCACTTCAGCTCTGCCTTGCTATCTGACTACTGAACTGATGCAGGATGTGTTGTCTGCCCTTGCCACCTAAGCCCTGGTTTGGGCTACATGGCTATTGAAAAGATTCCCAATTCCTACATAAGGGGAAGTTCACAGTACAAACAGGTTGAAAGACTTGTTCTTGGTGTAACTACTTAGTAATAAGGGAATATTGATAGGTGCATGTTAGTAACAGGGAATAGTAATAGTACATACAAGAGGTTTGGTTGTGATTTAAACAGTTGCAAAACTTAATAAAACCTAGCTTCTTAGTTTGCTTTACTTTCCATATGAATTTAACCCCTCAAAAGAGGGATCAGATGTAAAAGTGAGAGAAGATTTTAGGCTTTGGTAAGATTTGGGCTCATTATGTGCATGTCAGCAAGGGGCCCAATTAGTATGTTTTTAATAGCATTTTTGTCTCTCTTAAAACTTTAAATAAGAAGATGTAATGCAATCTATAATTACTACTCTTGGGGACAAAGCATTTGCTGTTTTTAAGAAGCATGGTTTCATAATCTTAGAAAATCCTCAGTCTGCTCACAGTTTGCACACTAGTCCAAATGAAAAACAAAACAAACAAAAACATGTTATACTAGCATGGATTGGCCTGTCTTCCTCTGTGGGATGAATTAAAAATGGGAAGATTCCTCTTGAGTGTGTATCTGGCCACTCGTATGATAAAAACTCATTCATTGTTGCTGTCGAGTTATGTTCAAATAGGCTTTAGAGGAATTAAACATTTATGGCCTATGTTTTGAACCATACTGATGTCTTAGAAGGGGGTGGATTTAGTATTTGTTATCTGCAGTGAATGTCCTCCCTCAGATCTGTTACTCTTGTTAGAAATAAGGAGAAAAGGGAGCGTGAAAATAACACAGGGCAAAGATTAGCTCTAGGTCGCTAATCAAACCTTCAGAGCATCCTGAAGATGTTTGTGGTCCAAGATTTGAAAACTTATTACTCATTTACTTTTTTTTTTAACATTTGCTGTTGTATTTTTTTTTTACATTTACTGTTGGAAGGCCACACACCCATTCTGAGTCGAACAGTACAAACCTGCACAAGCTTAAAACATTGTAGTCTTCACTTGACTAAACTATGTTACAGTCCTGTTGATAAGGCTACTTGTACGCATGAAAGGAGTGCAGTGAGGGAGCAGGGAAGAGCAGGTTGAATGTTAGGAAAAACTTGATTCTCTGAAAGTGTGGACAGGCACTGCAATGGGCTGCCCAGGGAGGTGTTGGAGTCACTGTCCCTGGAGGTACTCAAAAAATGTTTAGGTGTTGTACTAAGGGACCTGGCTTAGTGGGGAGATATTGGTGGTAGGTGGACACTTGGAGTGGATGATCTTGGAGATCTTTTTCAACCATGGTGATTCTGTGATTTTATGGCAGGAATCCAAGGAAGATCCTCCAAGTTAATTTAGATAAAATATTTGATGATTTTCTCTGTGTTTTAATGGAATTGTTTTAATCAGCCATTAAAAAAAAATCCATATGATTCCCGGGACTGTTTAACTTCCTTCTTTGTAAAGATGACCTGGGACTCACCATGTACCTGTTTCCAGTCTCCAGCCTCCTTGCACAGATTTTCCCTATCTGAGAGCAGCTGAGGTTTACCTTGACATAATGGGAGGCAATGAAAAGCAGTGCTTCCTGCCGGCAGCTCCGGAACCATGACAGGAACACATGGCACACTTTCACCCCTCTTGGCCCCTGGGTTGGTGGCCGTCCCTTGCTGGAGCCATGTAGGCCTGGCTGCTGCTCACAAGGTGGGGCCTGCACTGATTCTGATAACTGGATACAGGACATGAGAAAACTGCACAAAACTGTGTCAGGGTAGGTTCAGACTGGACATTAGGGTAATTATTTTTACTGTGAGAGTGGTCACACACTGGAACAGGCTTCCTGAAGAGGTGTCTGATGCTCAGTGCCTGTCAGTGGTCAGGGGTTGTTTGGATAACGTCCTCAGTACTATGCTTTTAGGTAGCCCTGAAGAGGTCAAGTGGTTGGACCAGATGATCTTTAAAGGTCCTTTGCAACCATTCTGTTCCATTCTAAGTCCTGCTTGTACAGTGTATATAGTCTGTGTGCTGTTGGCATACTCCTTGCTGCTGAGACACTCCTTCCTTGTTATTTCTAAGCTGTTATTTCTCATGGAGGAAACCGCACAGTGTCGTATTTGCTCTGAAAGCATAGCATCACATTTTTTTAGAGCTGAAACTACTGGGCTATTAAAAAAAAAAAAAAAAACCTAACAGATGTTTTTTTTTATTTATTGTTTCACAAAAAAAAACCTGACAAATTTTTTTTTAATTTATTCTTTCACGCTGGTTGATGGTTGTTCTCCAGACAATTTTCAGCTGTAGGTTTGCTTTTACTTCTTTACTGATGCCACTGTCCCTTGCATCTGCTTGCTGTTTGTAATTTGTCCTTTTACTTGGTTGTTAATGTATGCTTTTTCTTTCTCCAGGGGCTGAGGTAAATGCTTCCCCACTCTGGAACTTGGCACAGGTGAAAATGGAGCCACAGGAAAATGAGGATGCCAATGTACATGGCCATGGGGTCCTAGGCAGTGATGTCTTTGAGGAGCCTATGTCAGGCATGAGCGAAGCTGGGATAGCACAGAGTCCCAATGGCTCTGAGAGCAGCTATGGATCTCATTCTGCTGACAGTCTGATGGGATCCTCACCTGTCTTCAACCAGCGCTGCAAGAAAAAGATGAAGAAGATGTGAAGAGAGGGAGCCTTTTTATTTAGTTCTGATGGACTTGAAACAAACCAAGAGAGTTCTGTGATGGCTATGATGTATAAATGGGGCTGGCCCTGGTGTATGAGGGAGCTTGCATGAAATCATTATGAGAGGTTTGATGTGTAGTGCACTTCATCTCCCCTCATAACTGGCTTCTGTACTCCATCCTGACTCATGAGATTGAAGAAAACAGTATGCATTCAATGGTGTCATGGCTTACTTTGGCAGACTAATGAGGAAGTTACAAGTGGAAAATAGCTGTGAGGAGATTTGTTAAGTCACAGAATCATTGAATAATTTGCGTTGGAGCTTTCTAGTCCAGCCAAGGCAAATAGAGAAGGTTGTCCAGGGCCTTGTCTCATTGAATTTTGAATATCTGCAAGGATGGTGAGACTAAACCTCTTCTGGGCATTTGCCAGCATTTGACTACCCTCATAGGAAAAAAATTATTCTTGCATCCAGCTGGAATTTCCGTGTTTCAACTTGTGTTCACCGCTTCATTTTCTGTCACTGTTCATCTCTGAGTTCAGTCTGACTTTGTCTTCTCTAACCTGCATATGAAGTGGTTGTAGATAATGAAATCTCTCCTTAGCTTTTCCTCTTCTTATATCTGTAAAAACCAAACTCCCTCAGCCTCTCCTTGTCTTGTGCTACAGTCCCCTAATCATCTTAGTGACTTTCCAACAAAATTGCTGCAGTGCCCTTACTGTAAGAGGAAGCGTGGAAGTGGATGACATCCTCCAGATAAGGTCTCACAAGTACAATACAGAGAGAAATAATAATTTCAACGTGCTGGCCACACAATTGCTAACTGTTGCAGGCAGCAAGACAGTCTCAAGTTGGGTAATTTTACTGGTGGGAGAGCCTTCACTGATGATGATGACCTGGCAGAGATGCTGGAGGGTGGCCTTACAGTGCCATCAGCTAGCTCCTCTGGTGCCTTCAAATGCATCTTGTCTGTTTACATGGACTTGTGAGCATCTAGTTGGCTGAAGTTCCTGCTAACTCATTCTTCCTTTGCTCTGCATAATACCTTGTCCTCCCACGCTCTTCTGGTAGACCCAGGAGGCAGACCTAAACAGTGAAAGTGTGTAGTGGTGTTGAGTACATCAGTCTCAAATTGCAGCCTTTGTTTCCAGGTTGTTGAACAGCAAACCCACATTTTCTTTAACCTTTCTTTTGCTTCCAGCGTACGTAGAAAAGCCCTTCTTCACATTTCTATGGGTTTCAACTCCAGCTGAACTTTGCCTTCACTAATTCTCTCCCTTCATGCTTGGACTGTGTCTTTATATCTCTCCTGGCCAGCCCATTCTTATTCCCATTTCTGTGTACTTTTTCTGTACATCTGAGCTCAGTCAGGAGTTCTTGGTTACTTGTGCTGGCCTTCTGCCATGCCTGCTTTACTTTTTGCTCATCAGAATGGACTGTTCTATTTTCAGAATGCAATCTTTGAAGGTAAGAGAGCACTCTTGGGCCACCTGGGGAGACCAGGGCTGTCCCTCATGAGAGCCCACCAAGATGTTCCTTGAAAAAAATACCTTGTTCTGAATGTCCAAAGCTCTGTTTGTCTTGTATACATTTCTCAAGATTTTAAATCCACAATTCCCTGTCTGCAGAAGCCAGGACCTTCAAGATTCTTCCTAGTGACAAGTCTAGCAGAGCTTCTTCCTTAGTTTCTTGATTGTTTAATTAGGGGGGTTGACAGCCAACAGTTTAAGGTAGGGTTTTTCAGAGAGAATATAGCAGCTTTTGCTATTGGTTTGAGCCAGTGCTGTCAGTGCAAACTTTTCCTTCACTCCTGCTGGATTGAGTGTATCCACTTCAGGCCAGTTGCTATCTTGACAACTTAGTCTGAAGCAGAATCTATTTTACTGTTTGCTTTTATGGCTCAGCTGACTGATGACAATTTTTGTTCTGCACAGTCTTCAGTTGATCAACTCAGTCTTTATCTTGATTCAGTGAGTATCTCTCTCAAAAGAAGCTAGCATGAACACGAATCAAAAATGAACAGTCGCTTAAACTGGTTTTATACCTGTAACCCGTTGGGATGTTTGAGGGAGATTTATCAGACCTCCCATTTGTCCTTAGTATTGCAAGTTTATCTTTTGAAAGGATGAGCTCCAGGCATAGTATTTTTTTTTTTGTTTGTTTCCTTATAACATTCCTAGCCTTAGTTCTTTTTTCCTAACTGTATTTCTCTTCCATTTTGCAGAAGTGGAAGCCAAACATTAAATTCCTCTATGTCTAATAAGAATGTGTGGCTACAGGCTTTTATGGACATTGGACTTAAAATTGCCCATCACAGTCTTAAGGGTTCCTCCTGGGAGGTAAATTCTAGCTATTTGAAGCCTAGTCAGTAGTTGAACAGAGGACCAGTGTATCAGAAAATCTTTATTTTGATTCCCTCCGAGTCACCATTAGGAAAACTGCAATGCCCCTGTTTTCTCAACTGTAAAAAAAGAATAATAGTATTTGCTTCTTAGAAGTCTGCTGGAGATTCAGTTACTATTAAAAAAGGTACTTTGTTCCTTTAGAGAGTTTTGCTAGAACTGTGAGCTTTTCTTCCATTTGGGTATGACTGTTGCTGGCTGGAATATGCTTTGGTGGACGCTGAAATGTTAGTGACCTATATTATACTTGTTTTAAACAAAACAGCTTATTATGAACAAGTATAGGACAGCTGTGCTATTTGACTGCCATAGTACAAGGAAAGCATTTTGGACGGTGTCCTCTGACTGAACTTTAGAATTATGCATCTAAATTTGTTGCTCGGGGCCCTATTTGCAGCTGAGGGGAAACAGTCATTTTTAGGTCAACATGGGTCTGACCTAGAAGTTAGAGTCTAAAGGGGGTCAGATGAGTGGTGTTTTAGAAGTATCTATTTCTCCACTGTGCACCAATAAAGTGAATTCAAGTTGATTACCTCAGCTAAAGGCATCCACTCCATCAATATTAGTTAAGCAACCTGAATTTAGCCTTTCCTGTTTGGGAGTCCTCCTGCTAGGCAGGTATTTTTCGTTGTCTTCTACACATTCAGTAGTGCTTATCATTGAAATTGTAGTACTGGTCTAAAAGCAGACTGCCCATCTTACTTAAAACAGCAGATCCGGGGTTCTCCACAGCACACAGGATGCGCTAGACCGGGGTCTTGAGGTGCAGCCTGGTTTGGCTCTTGGGTCTGTCTTTGATACCACATTAGAACACCTGTACATGAAGCACCTGCCAAACTGTTGTGAAATATTTTTGAATTTAGGACACATAAGCAAAGTCCTTTGCACCATTTTCAGGAGCTGGAGGACAGAGTGGCTGCTGTCAGCATGGCTTGCTCATTTGCAAGACCTCAGATGGGCTAAAAATGAAAATCTGCTGCTCTCCGTGGCTTTAGTTAAACCGCTTAAGCCTCGGTCTTAAGTGCTTTCTTTGTTTTGCTCAAGTACAGATGCTCTGTCTTACTTTTAATCGTGCTTTCGTATTTCATATCCCCTTTCCACACTCACTTTGCCCTGTTACACACACTGCTACAAGCCAAACCTGAACCCTCTATTGATTCAGCTGTGTTGTTGCAGTATAAGGGAGATGTGTTATTGATTCTCTTTGGGAAGCTTGTTTATGCAAAGATTAGAAATGCATCAGCATAGTTTGTACATTTAAAAAGTGATGGCAGAGTAAAATCTGTACCTCCTGTTTCCCATTATGCTGTGTTGCTTCTGACTTTCATGCACTGGATGTTTCCTTTGGAAGCTTTACCTTGTAGGTGAGCCTTTTCCTTCTGAACGTTTGCAGACTTTGAATTTACAGCACTGTATATCATGCATGAAATAGTGAATTTTCAAATCTAGCACACCAGCTCAGATACAGACAGTATGCTCTTCTGACGAATGAAATAAGATTTTACTAGGTGTGAGGAGCTAGTGAGAAGTTCATTGACCATGTAATCCCCAAATTTTAAGCTACACTGAGATTACACAATGGCTTGGAATGAAGCTGTGCTCTCACGGCTGTTTTTTTTCTGGTCCCTGGTAAAGTGCTCTGCTGACCCATCTGCCTCAGAAGTTTACCATTTTGTTCATTCTTTCATCTTTCTCCCTCCCCTTTCCAAAAGTGAAGGAATGGAAAATTGGAATATGGAGGGTTGAACGCATTCATGTCCAGTAGCATTGATGTCCTTAGAGATTTATTTTGCCATGAATTACTAGGCTTTTGAAGTATTCTGCATGAGAATGATAGAGGATTGCAGGTGAGAGAGTGCTGTGCATCATATTCGTTTCCCTTTAGCAATACCTTTTTATTTCCTTTTGAAAAGTTTTACCTGGCATCCAGCAAAGTTCACTGTCAGTGTGAAAACTTCAGTGTAGGTCAGACCATGCTACCTAGTGATTTAATTCCGAGACTATTCATGCTAATTTGAATATGCATAACGCTGTGCAGAAACAACTGAAAAAGAAAATAGGAAAATAAGATTAGATAGGGTAGGTGAGGCCAATCTGATTATATGCTGAATTCTGACACTAATGCTTATGTTATGTGTGAAAGATATTTTACTTAGAATGTTTTTCTACACGCATGTCAGTGAAATACATAACTTCGCTTGTGCTTATATGGAACAAAACTGCTTGGCTTTCAGGATTTTGTTTGTTTGTTTGTTTTTGTTTTGTTTTTCTCCCCTGCTCTCCCGGAGAGAGTATCTTTGCAATTTCTAAGGAAACAAAAGCAGTTCTCCAGAAATAAAAATTCTTGAGGTTTTATCTGATTTTGTTGTTGTTGTTGTTTGTTTGCTTGGAAGCATGGCATGGTGAATGCAAAGCCCAGTTTTGGAGTTCTGTCTGCCCTTGTGTGGAATTTGGAATAGACCTTTTGCAGGCTCAAATAATACTGATGTTATGGAGATCATCTTGGTGTTAATATCATTAACTAGAGAGATGAGATGTTACTCCAAGATGTGGCTAGGGAAGCCGGAAGTCTTATTTGTTATGGGTGCTACTGCTAGCATGCGCTAGAGGAGATGTTGGTACCACAGTGTTAAGTGTTGGTATTCATCTGACATCTCATAAACAGTTTGATATTTCTGAAGCACTTCTGCCTAAATTACCAGACTACCTAGGAGCCCTGCTCCAAGCCTTGTGATTTGCTCTTTTATGTGCCGGTCTAATTGTTCTACATACTGCTTTATTTATCAGGGACCACGGTGAATGAAGAATAGGATATTTTCCCCTCTGTTCTGCTTGCCACATTAGAGCTGAGGAGCGATGTGTTGGATTTGATAGCCTTGTGAAATGACTGAAAATTTCTTGTCGTGAATTAAGATACACACCTGTATTACCTGGGCGGGAGAGTGGGAACAGTAAGAGTAGTAATGCCCATCTCATTTTAACCAGAGTGGAATCTGTCCTCTGAAGCATGTAGTACTGAAATAATTTAACAGTCCACAGGAGCCTGGGGGGTGCTTTGCACTTTCCTGGAGGAAAAGGACAGTAATTGCCAGTTCAGATTACATGCCTCTGCTTTAAAGCATGAGCCTACTTGCGTCCTGGGATCACGTCCCTCTACCCCAGTGACTGTGTTGTATCACCTGTGTCCTGGAGCCAGTATGCTCTGAATAATCCGTGTCATTGTCACGGGGTTACCTGGACCAGTCTATGCCCGTGACAGGGACAGTGGGCCCAAGGGCCCCCTTCCCAGCCCCCCCCCCCCAAAACGGGAAGGGAAAGGGAAAGGAAAGAAAATGAACAGACCATCGAGGGAGGTAAACTTATTTTACTAACTGTAATATAATATAATACAATCTAAAATCACAAAACCGTGACAGTCATGGAAGATGCACTCAGTTGAATGATCTATGCCCCACGGACAGCTGCAGGAGTTTGTCTACAAACTTTTCAGAGGAACAGAAAGGAGAAACAATTGGGTTTGTGCTATGAATCTATATGGAGAGATCTATATACAGAATGTATGTTTTCCTCTATCTCTTTCCATGTGTTCTTGTCCCGCTGACTGGCACTTCCAGGCACACACCTCTGGCCAGGCCCTGCAGACATGGAGAGGGCAAACTTGGCATGTTGGGAGGTGCAGCCTTGTTCTGCAACATGCACATGACGGCAGCTCTAGAGAGGTCCCATCTTAAAGAGCCACAGCATGGGGACTGGCTCCATTTCTGGCTGCGCTGCCTCAGCCTTAAGCGTGCTGGCAGCTGGGAGGCAAAGCAAAGGATGAGTGAGATCTCAGCAGGGGCATCTCACAAGCTCTTCCATGACTGTGGCTTGCCTCCTACCCAGCCATGATGCTCAGTGGCTGGCAGGCCGTGTACCGCATGGTGGTGCTGGCTGTACGCCACGCAGGGGCTGCCGACAGCTGCAGACCCATCCTCTCTCCTCCCCAAAAAACTCCAAACCCCAAACCGTGTCATTTTCACGGTGTCTTTTATATGGGAGATTAGAATCGCCTCTGCTTGTTGCTATGGAAACGCTCGAGTGAAAGAAAACGACCTCATTATGATTTATGATGAAATCCCTTTTGGGGTGGGCTTGCTGCCCCATCATGCTTGCTGTGGGGGGAACAGGGCTGGGGGACGCCTGGCCTTGGTGTGGGGGTCCTGGAACCTTGCTCCCTTTGTGCCTTCCTCAGCAATTTTTCTGCCTCTTGGTCTTTTCCCTTTGGCTCAGCAGGTCAGAAACAGCTCCTGCTGCTGGAGTAGCCTTTTCCTTTGGAAATCAGCTCAGAAGCTGTGGCTGTGTCACTTCTGCATCTGGCTGAGCGTGCCTTTGGGAAGGTCACTGCAATAGGAACAGGGTCCCATCAATGAGCTGGACAAACAGCTTGGATGTTGTAACAGGTGTTCCAGGGCCCTGGTATCCTTTGTACGTGCGTTTTCTTCAAATTATGGCTGCTGCCTTGGAGCCCCAACTGTCCATGGAACTGTGCCTTACTCTCAGCTTTGTGTCCAATCCAAACGTTGCTGAGATGCTCACTTAGGCTTGCCCCAATTGGAGGAAAAAAAAAAAGTTAGTTTTAGCTAAAGTTTTCTTATTTTTCTCTTCTCTCTATTTTCTCTTTGAGAGAAGAATGCTCTCTTTCTAGAGAGGCTAAGCGTGGTTGTGATGTATCTTTGGGGAGGTAACCCTCTATCCTTTTGTTAAGAGCATTATGTGGTCCCCAGGGCTGACTTGTCCTTTTGCTCATGAAGTACATCTTACTAGGAGGAAAAGAAGAGGTAAGATACTGGACTGCAAGGAATTTGAGATAACCTGGGCTGTTACTAGTACAGAGCACATGCTAATGTATCCCTAGGAGGCTGTAGAGTTTGGTAAAAAACGAGCAGCTGCCTCCAGACCCTGCTATAATTACTGGTTACAGCAGCTGCGCCATCCTGCTGCTGCTGATGAGCTGCTGGCCAACATGGCATGCATACTGGCCTCCAGGTCCAGCACAAGAGCTCCTCCATCCCTGTTGTATCCAGATTGCAGGACAGGGAGGGGCTCTGCTGCAGCCTGGGCTGGACTTGGAGAGTCTCAAAGTGTCTGTGCCAAGTAGTGGTCACCTCTGTAGCTCTGGAAAACCTGTACCGCTAGGTCTGCAGGTTGTCTTTGGGACTTGTGGGAAGAAAACTGGCAATTTACCCTGTCCATTGGGTGAGCTGGATACCAGGAAGCCCATGCATTCTGAAGGATAGTTCAGATCTCGGAGGGCATTGGATCCTCGGCCAGACAGCTTTTCGTTGCTGCTCCAATTGACAGCCTCATTTTGACAAAGCTCACTGGGAAAGAGCTGCTAAATGGAAAAGCCTTTCTGGCTGTCACTGCACCTCCCTCTTCCCTTCAATAAATACTAGGGTGTATTTTTAACTGAAGACCAATTTTTTCATTGGAAAAATCTGGAAAATATTTCTGCCAAGTTGCCATTCCTTTAGCATGCATCAGGGAATGCAGGGCTGTGGGCTGGCCCAGCTCTGTCCTTGGGCAATGAAGGATTTCAGCAAGTGAGGAGAGGAGCGTGCATATCCTATGCACTCAGAGTGGGAGTTTGCTACAGGAACATGTGTGCTTGCAATGCTTTGCCAGAACTGGCATTTGGTAAGTGGTAACCCTATGAAAGACTGCAGAAGCTTACCCTGTCTGGGCTTCAGAGCAGTGCAAAAAAAAAAAAAAAGGCTGGAAAATGATAGCGTTTACCAATACTAGCACACAAACAAGCAAATAGGGAAAACAGGCCTACAGGCCTTTGTTGGTTTTTTTTCCCATGCATGGAGCAGCCACAATGTTGGTTTTGGCGTTCCTGATCTTGCTGGAGGAAATTTACTGCGCTTGGTAAGTGTGATGTATCTGCTGCTGTAGCTGCTTTGAAGAGAGCCATGCTGAGCATTTAGCAAAAAATCTTTTTTTTTCATCTGCAAAGTCTGGTAATAAATGGACTTCAGTGAATGCAACCAGCCCAGTTTAACACAGTCTTCCTCCATTGCCATTCTCTTAACTCTTGTAATACTGTAATTTTGCTATTATTCAAGTCAATATAAACTTTTCTATCATACAGCTGTCCTAAATTTTTCTAGTACAGAAAAGAAACAAGGAAGCCAATTGCTGGTTGCTCCTAATGCCTAAAGAAAATAACATGAAATAATTCTAAACTAACAAGCTTAGTATCTGAAACCATTTTCTGGGATTTCCTCATGTTCTGCAAAGTAAAAGAGGTGCCACTCAACTTCCCAGCATCAGTGGTTACATTGAGAATATAAATGTAACTAGTATATTTTATCTTAATTAAATTTGTCTGATGTGGCTGAGATATTCTGGCCCTGTTAACTCTAGGTGCCCTATAATACAAAGTATTTTTGAACAGGCAGGTAGGATAAAATATAATTATTTGTCTACTGAATTGATTTTATTGTGGAAAAGAGCGAGCTAACCAGCTACATCTCTGTATATCCAAATCTTCCACCACAACTTCAAAGAAACCGGAGAAATTAAATGAATAAAAAGATGCCATCCTTTATGCATTCAGATCCACTAGCCTAAAGCTCATTTTCTAGTGAGCTTTAGGCTCACTAGACTCATTTCCAATCTTTAAAAAATGAGCTCCACAGCTCTCAGAAACAGTTTCTTTCCTTCTCTCTACATCTGTTAATGCTGTTGGTATTCTCAGCTTTAATAAGCCAAGTTCTTCTGGGTTGGGTGCAAAATAAGCAGCATCACTCCTTACAAAAGGCACTAATTAATGGCTAGTCCTAACCAAGTACAGCTGAGGCAAATGGGAATTACGGACACCTGGCCTTGCACCTGTAGGCTAGAAAGGTGGATGCTTGTTAGTATGGCACAGACCCTTATGTGCTGTTTATTTGCTAAATTCTGTGTAAGCCTGGAATCTTAGAGTCTTAGCAGTTTCAAAACTGCAGACACAGGCTATAGCACTGTTCATGGGAGTTTTTAGAACGCTTTAATGAGACACAGAGGCAATTTTGCAGAGTCATGCTGCTAGTGGACATGTACCTGTGAGCGCCAGTGTGGGACTGTGAAAGAGCTGAAGTTCCTTTTGTTTGAAAGGCAGATGGAAGAAACAGTGATAGTCAGTACAGAAAATCTGTGAGCAGCTTGACGTGGAGGGAAAGCATGAGCTCTTAGAGTGCCTACGGAAATATTGTACTTGTGAAGGATGTAAAAGTGGAAAGAAAGGTAGAGAAGAGAGAAAGATGCCACAGAAGTTGAAGATGACAAGTCTTGATTCTTGCCTCCCCCTCTTGCCCTGAATCCTGTTGTATTGCTGAGATTTCGGTGATTCAAAGTGACCTAAGAAACTCTCAAGAGATGGAGAAAGCAATCTATGCAGGTATGTATTTGGAAAATTCTGATATAGTTGGTGTCTGCATTTATCTATGAAGAGATGTATGTAACATATATGAATATGTATACATGGTTTTGCAGTGCCATCTTTATAATTTACAGCTCCCTAAGGAACATTTCCTAATTCTGTTGGCACGTTGGCTTTGTGAGAATTGTGACCACAAGAGTTTTGGGTGCTTGAGATAACCATGTGGTGCTCCTAGGCTTTCATCTAACAATACAGATAGATGAGTGTGTGTAATTTTAGGCATGTGAACAACAGAATGTGGCTATGCTGTGAATTATGTGCATACCCCATGCTTTTCTGGATGAGAGCAGTACGGCGGAGTAAGGAACAAAATTTAAGAACGCTCATTGTGCTAATTTTAGATCAGGATTTGCAGTTTGTCTCTCTGGACACCTGATGCCTCTAGCTAACTGGCACGACTGGGCTGCTCTGGGAATGATTTTGTATTCCACTGATCTGACAGCACCCGTCATTGCCATATACACAAGTGTCCATACCACTCAGTCACCTCTGCCATCGTTAGCGCTAATTGGCTCCCTCACTGTAGTACCCTGGGAGGAGTGTGAAAAGCCTGGATGGGAGCTGAAGGCCCATCTCCCCACTGAGCAGTGCTGATGCGCGTTCCAGGGACAACCTGTGAATATATAATAACTTCTGCTGGCCTATTATGCTCCCTGGTCTCGCTATAGAGAAGCTCCAAAATCTAGGGCTGTTACGCTTGCCATTTTATGTCAGTGCTGAGCTTTCCCCATCAGAAGGAACAAGGGGCTTCCTACCTCAATAAAGATGAGAGAAGAAGAAGAGGAGAGGCATAGCTGACATCTATAGTTCATGCATTGGAAGTGAGTTCCACTATATTAGTTTCCTTGTGAGAATTTACATAACCAGAAAACCCTGAAATCTGCTTCTGAGAAGGGAAAAATGGAGTGGGCTGTGGAGAATGGAAGTGTCAAGGTTTTATTCCAAGGAAATAGAGGAAAAACACATAGTCCTTCAGGAGGAAAATAATGTTTGTTGTCCTCTGTCACTTCTGATGCTGCCCCATCAGATGCAATGGAGTTCCTAAGGGAAATAGAAGTAACCGGAAGGCATAGAAATCATTACACATTTCCAAAGCCTGTCTGCAATTGAAGCTATTTATATTTTGTCTTTATCTTGTCAGTTCTAGGCCCTCCGGGCCTTCCTATCCTTTACCTTTCAAGGTGTGTGTGTGAATGGTGACATCCTTTTGCTCTTCTCTATCTTCTTTAAGGTCTCTGCTTGGTTGCCAAGTGAGATGCACTTAGATTTGCTATCTGGCAAAACGCAGCATTGTTATTGTGTACTCTGCTCTAAATCTTATGCATCAGTCTCCTTCCAGCTTTACAGGTTTTGTTTGCATAAATGAGTGCATTCCTACCAAAAAGAGTCTGGATTGGCAGCTCTGAAGACTTTCATCCTCTTTTCACTCACAGACCAAAAATAACACAGCAGCAATGTGCCTGGGATGACTACTGTGCTGGCTAACAGTAGGGGTCAAGTTGGGGAACTTCCAGAGTTTAAAAGCATGACCTTCCTTATAGCCTGAGCTGGAGGCAAGAGGTCTATCAGAGACCTGTAAGCAGACTGCCTTCTCAATTGTGTGAGCTTCCTCAAACAGTGAGATCTTTCCCAGTGTCTGGGCTTTACAGCATTGCAAATCCTGTTCAAGTCACTATTTAAGTGATGGCGGTTATCTTACTGGTCATACCAGAAACTGCGATTCAGTCCTTATCTAGAGGAAAAGTAATCCTTGGGTCAGGTTAGATTTAGATTCTCTGGATATGTTGTTGACAGACTCTCTGGGCTTGTTCTACAAGCATGATTCCACTGTGATTACCAGGGTAATTGCACCTCTAACTGTCCCAAATATCAAGCTTCTGGGTCTTGGATCAGCTGAGTAGTCCTCTTCCTCCCGCCCTGTCTGGAAACCCCTGTGCAGCAACGGAGCTATCCTGCAGCTGGCCTAGCTTGTAGCTCCACAGAAATGTAGACCTGGTGGAGTTGTAGAAACGTTCTGTAATCCATTGTTTTGTCTCAGGCAGGATTGCCAATATATGCAAATCATTCCTGGCTGATGTTTCTCTCTGTATCTATAAGCAAATATCTAATGAATCTTGTGCAGTAGTAAAAAGGGCTTGAAGATCCGTCCAATCCTCAATAAATTACTTGAGTAAAGGCTGATTAACCATTGTGCAATATTAATGGAAGCTTCCCAGTTAGTAAATTCCCTGAATCCCCCCTCTAGCAGCAATACCTTTCCATGACCTTTCCTCCTGCCCTGGTCTCTGCTCCTCTTTATCAGTGTTCTTCCTCACAGCTCCCTTTTCCCTTCGGCTCAGAAGGCACCACAGGCCATACCCTAGCTGTATCCTTCCTGCACCTGTAAGGCAGTCAGGCTGCTGCAGGCCCCCTAGGCTCCTGGGAAGCTCAGGGCCACCTGTAGGTTCTGCAGTTCCATGAAACACAGACCTTGTCCTTAGCCTGTGGCCAACAGTTTTGGAAATTCTAAATATGGTGCTGGCCACCAGGCTCTTCTAACAGAAGGAAGAAAAAGATGCCAGCTACATACATCTCATCCCAGATATGTGTGAGTTGTCGTGCTTATCATTACCATTGTTCATTTGTTGCAAAGCAGGTGTTAGCTGAGAAAAAACATAAAAGCTGCATTTTGTATTGTTTGTTCCTCGTTAAAATGATCTGGGCCCCCGTGGGCATGTGTTGTCTTAATATTCTGGTGCTGGGAAGTGCCACATTTTCATAATGAAAGCTGTTGCAGAAAAGCAATTCCGACCTCAGATAAAAGGAGAAGATTACACTTGCCACTCGAGTTATGGTATTAGAACAACTGATTTTATTTGTTTTCATTTCATTTTCCTTGTCAGCTGCTGCTGAACCTCCATGCAACATTCTTCAGAGATGTTAATTGTATTTTGTGTGTCTGGATCACCCTAAGAAATGACAAATGTTTTCACTCACAAATTAGATGTCTCTTTTCATTTAAACACCAACAAGGAAAGCTAATTTAAGAATGGTGGTGCTGTTGTTGCAGCAAGAGCCCTGATGTGTGATAGAAACTGATAAACAGGCATAGGGACCTGGAGCAGCAAATTCGCTATTGGGAATGTAGATTGGTGAGATACTCATTTAATTTTTCCTTTAGCTGGTTCACAAATTAAAAAAATACAGGGTCACACGCACTGAGAAGAACACAGGAATAAAGTAACTGTACTTCAGAGCTACATTGCTATATTTTTAAGTCCAGTGTTGAAGCAGACATAGGTAATGTTTGATCGAAATTCCTGGGGTCATCTGTGGGTGCCTTGCTTGAAAAAATACTGGAAGGATTCTTCTAAGTTTTGAATGGATCTAAAGGAGGAAAGAATTGGTAAATAACGTGTATGTAGGAGAGGAGAATATCAAGTACACTCATCTGTGCAAAGTGGGATGTTCAGAGTAAATTGGTGGTACTCCAGCCAGCTGAGTTGAAGGGAGAGAGAAGGTAACTAGTGCAAACCCTGCTCTTCTGGCAGAGGCACCATAGGAAATTCACCCAACAGGAAGTCATGCTGCAGACCTACGTGAGTGTGGTCATTTAGATCTGGAGACTCAAGCTTGAACTTGAGCTCCATGTCTGAGAGTAACATGGACAGGTAGTATAAAAGCTACTAGAACTTCACATTGGCCAAGCAGAGATGCAACAGAAATGTTCAGAAGGTGTTAATAATTCTCTGTTGTTAGTGAAATTGATAAAAGGAAATGTAGTAAAAAGATGATTGCAATGGAGATTTTACCAGATTGTCTAGCGGCCTTCATGGAACGCAGTGCCGTCATGAATAGAATTACCTCCTTGGCTAGAAGAGTTAGTTGTGAAATTCACATGTCCTGCACTTTGTGCTTCATGTGTGCTGGGGAAATCAATGCAAAACAATGTGTTTTATTAGGTCTCTGGCTACCATTAAGCAGAATCAAAAATCTTACAAAATTCATCCCTCTGGCTCCATGACTTATTTAGATTGGTGGAGTTACAATATGATTTCTGTGAGTACTGGGAGTTCAGGGACCTCTAGAGGGGAAAAAAACACATGCAAGTTGCTTTCTTTCTGCGTTCGGTCACAATGCCTCACATGTGGAGATATTGTGGATTTGGTGGACTTTGGAAGGTATGAAGTGGCTATAGCTGATAGGCTCTGTCTTTCTCCCTTCTTTGCACAGGGCTAAATATATTAGGCTGCTAAGTCCCCACAGAAGTAACGATGGAGAAAATACACCAGCACTCCACATGTTCTCCTCTCAGGGAGCTCTTGCTTTCTGACTCTGTGTGGAGAGATGTTTAATGAAAAAAGAGCATGTGAACATCAGAGAGGCAGTGGATTGTCTCGCCCTCCTTTGCAGGTCAGTATCCCAAACATTTCAGTGTTCTCCTCCCATGCGTTCAAGGGCTGTTGCTTTTCATTCTGTTTTACCATGCTGGTATGGGTGTGTTCTGAGCAGAGGCAGCTTTACAGCATTTAGCCAGCAGACACTTTCTGATAGGCGTTGTGCTCCTCGTGAAAGGTGCAACAGCCCTTGACCAGAATCAGTCACTGTGTTCATCAGTAAATGCTTGAAGGTGACTCCAAAATGTGTGTCCTAGCCACGTTTTTCTTGCTTCAGTGCTCAAAAGGAAAGAAGTCATCTCATAGTTACTGCAGCAGGACTGCTTACTGCTATGGATCCTGTCAGACTGCGGCCTCAGCTTATCCATTATGGAACAGGCTTTCTTATCTGCAGGTGTGCCAAACAAGTTTCTAACTTCATACCTTTATCTTTTCCTATGGATACAATAACTTGTTGAATGGGAAATTCAGAGGAATTTAAAGCAACACTGCCCCTTCCTTTTTGACCTGTGCAATGTGTACCTTGTGAAGAACGTGCCTGGCCAGCAGGCACCTTGCCCCAGCCATGGCCAGACAGGAACTGTGGTCCTACTGGGATAAGTTCCTACCTGAATGAGTAAGTCAGGCAGCAGCTGGTCTTTAAGAGCTGGGAGTTAAAAGTCTAGCAAGCAAGCTGATTAGAGCTTATCTGCATAAAAATGGAAATGAGTCAGAGAGGGGAGTACCATATTTGAGTGCAAATGCAAGCAATTAGCTCAAAGCCATTACTGTAATGGCTAGAAAGATTTTTTTTTTTTTATTATCATTACTGAAATGCATTAGCAACATCTTTTTAAAAAATGTAAATATACACAGTACAATCCCATCTCTCTGCAAGAGCATGAAGTAACCCCGTTTCTGTGGTACACGCAGAGGAGTCTGTGGAGGCTCTTAACCACCAAACACAGCAGAGCACAGAGGAATACGAATGAAGGCATTACCAGGGAGCACTAGAGAAAGGCAGCTGTGATTAGGTACCAACACAAATATTTACTCAAATGGAAAGCTGAACTTTCAGAAGAATTTCTAGAAACCTCTGCCCAGCAGTACCCCTTCCTGGCCTTAGCCTGTGCTGATGCCTCTCCTGCCCTGAGAAGCACTTTCCCTCCATTCCCAGCAGGGCTTTCGGAGCATGCCTGGCTCAGGCACCAGATGCACAGGTCCCATCACGGGGTATGGAAGCACTGCAGACTTTCAGAGTCCTGGCTATGTGGGGAATGGGTGTCAAGCGCAGTAGAGATCATCTATCAGTTCCAGGGTGCTCTTGGGCAGCCTTGGAGGTTTGTACAGAGAGGTTTTTGTCCTTTCTCTCCACATGATCCAATTAATGTTGCTGAAGAATTTGGGACTGTATTATTGAAATAGAAGGTCAAGGAAAACAAACTCTTTTCTATGGGAAATGTGGTAAAAGTGAAAAGTATTGTTTTCATTTGAGCTGGGGGTGTTTGGAGGACTTCTTCCTGATTGTAAGTTTTTTTTCTTGATCTTTCCTCCCTTGAAAGAGGAAGAGAAAGATTTAAAAAAAAAAAAACAAAAACCCCACCAGCCCTCAGTTAGGTACTCTAGTAGTTGTTTGCCCTGACTCAAAGAATAAAGTGAGGGAGAGCTGTGAGTAAAGAATATGAGGAGAGTTCACAGTGAACTTGTCCTTTCTCCTGAGCTCTTTCCACAGTTATTCCTGTTGACTAGAGAGGCTGCCAGGACAGCAGAGCCTACAGTTCTGCGCAGTGATTTTTGCATCTCCATTGCATTTCTTTGAGGGGTTTTGTAACATCAGTCTGAGTTAACAGCATGAAGCTTTACCCATAGGGAACCAAACTTAAATGCACGTATGGTTCTCAAGTGCCATTCAGTGGGAGATGCTCTGTCTTGCTGTAGAGTGGATCAGTTAGCCACATGATTCAACCCAATAAGCATGATTACACCCATTCGTGTTTTTCCAGTGCTGTCAAAGCAGACATATGGGAGAAATGTTCTTTAGTTGAGATAGAAAAGTTTGTGTTTTCTGAATCCTGGGCACTGCTTCTTTAATTATAAATCTAGAATATGAACTGGGCCCTCCTTGGTAAATCTTGGCGTTTGTAGGATTTTAATCACATCAGTAGCTCTGAGCCAGTGTTGTGAAGAATAGGCAATACCAGTGGGCTTGTTTGAAGATATAGGTATTTGCTCCATTGACTGTTCATGGTGCTCACTGAAGACAGCAGAAATAAGTAGGGGTGGGATGAAAAAGGCTGTTCAGTCCCCGCGGACAGGGAGTGAATTTACTGAACACCATCCCCATGGAAGTACATAGTGTATGTTACTTATACCCACCTCCAGAGCTTCACTGAGTTTGAGCCTGGCCCACAGGTGGCATGAAAGCCATTGCCTCCTGGAAAAGGATGTGTCATATTTTATGCGTGTTGTTTTCGATTCAGTGAGGTAACAAATGTAAGCCTGTTTATTATTACTGTGTGGCTGCTGTATTTCTCACAACTGCTTATTGAGAATTGTCTGACAAAGACAGAAAGCCATGGATTGTGCATTCCTGTTATTTATATGCGAGGCCATTCTCTGTAATCCTTTCACAGAAATGACTAAAGCCCTGGGCCCCACCAGTTCAGCCTGGCACTCACTTGCCTGCTTCTGTCTCCCCAAATGTCATAGGGTGGGAGGCCAGGTGTTCCATTCTTCCCTCAGGCTTTTAGTGGTGCTTTGAGTCACATGCAGGCAACCCCACCACCTTCTGGCTCATTTCATGGCTGTGGCCACTTTCACCTGACACAAGTCACAGACCAGCAGAAGGCCTTTGGGGCAGCTGTGGTAGGTGACCCAATACAAAGCTAGTCCTCACCATGAGGTATCTTTTATTTTGTTTCAGAGGGCTCCAGTTGAGGCCCTCATCTATCATGACATAGGTGCTGGGAACTGGGCAGCCACAGGCTGGTGGAGCTGAAGGCTCCTGAGCTCTCACCAGTTTGTTCCAGCAGCCCAACTGGCACCAGTGCACGTGGCAATGACTTATGTTGAAGCAATTGCACAGCATTACTGGTGGAAGAAAGTATTCATTCATTCAATTCTGGGTTCAGGAAATGGAGGATAATTTCTGGGGTGGGACAGCATTGTGAGCACAGAGAGCTGGTAGCTGAGGATTAATACTGGGGTGAAAGGTATGACTTTCCTGAAGTAATTTAAAGCAGGAAGAGCAGAGCATCTGTAGGAATGGGTCTCCCATGAAAAACTCTTATAGGCCTCTGGCTGGTGTTCGGATGCCCCACACTATTTAAATGAGTCAAGAAGTCTTTGCCAGATGTGAAAACATAGCTTGGCTCACTGCACACACCACAGACCCACTTTGACTGAAAAGCCCCACGTTAAGGACTTTGCATCTGTGTGTGGGCTGCTGCTGGAGCAGGGAGCAATGGGGTGAAACAAGCCCCAGCAGGATGCAGTTCATTTCAGCTCAGGATGGACATCAGTTACTGACACGGCCCATTAGTGGAGCTGTTTGTTATACCAACTTAATCGTGTTTTCAGAAAGGGGAAAAACAATCAATATTCTCAGTTCATTTTAAAACAATAAATAACCACAGGTCTCTCTCCTGCCTCATTTATAGTACTGCTCTTGGCTGGGAGAGCGAAAGGCCCTGTGTGGGGCTGTCTGACCAGAAGGAACAGGCAATGTAGTGTGAGCACTTTTCCTGCCTCCAGGCAAGGGAAGAAGCTCCCATTTCCCATGGGTGATGTGCAGAGCAGCTGCAATATCGTTTTCTGACCTTAGCTTTCACATTCATCATGACTCCTTGCTGCAAACTGCTTTTTCTGCTCTGGACACTTTACCATAGCAGGCTCAGTCCATGGCCGTGGAATAATTTCCTCTATTCATTATGCTTAAAGGAAGGCTCTGAATCAGAAACTCCAATACTTGGTGCAAGGACTGTGAAGGCAGTAAGTTAAAATGCTTACTAGTGAGCGTGCTTCTTTGCCTCAAAGCTTGAGTGATTTTTTTGCTTCACAAAGCACAGGGACTGCGTGCATCCTGAGATGCTGTGGTCAGACAGAGAGCAGGCAGAACCATGCTGGGTCCTGCAGACCAAAGGCAACCCAATGCGTGTGGTGCTGAGGAGATCAGAGAGCATGCCTTCTACACAATCTTACACTGCATGAACTACAGCATAGGAAAGTGTGACTGCATCAAACACAGGGTATTTCCTTTCTCTGTGCTTCATATGGGTAATTTCACCACTGCTGGCTTTCATTGGGTTTTCTCATGAAGCTTCCACATTTCATCAGATATTGAGGGTCTGGTGTGAAATCATATGATTAGTAAGAAAACATTAAAGGTGGGTTGTTTTTCTTTTTTTCCCAAAGACTTACTAGGTTTCTAAATCTGTTTTATTACATTGCAAGCATAAGGAGGAAGAATGTCCTTAAAAATAAAAAGAGAGCTGAAGATCTAGGTGGTAGGCCTTTAAGATGTGCTGTAAATGTTGCAGAAATGCCAGTGAGGCCACAGCAGTTTGTGAGAATATCTGTCTATTTAAAATACAGCCTCTTAGTGCAGGATCGTAATTCAGTCCTATGTGTGGAGAAATATGCTGTAAGTGCTTAACAAATTTTAGAAATAATAACACTTAATAATAGATGAAATCTGGGTAAAGATGAATCACTACATTAGAGAGCCTAGTGAAAATCTTTGGTTTCTTGTCAAGGACCCCATGCTGATAACCACGTATGATACAGCAGGATATGCTGGAAAATGCTCTAAGACAGGGCTTGGGCACACGGATTTGTAAGATGTCATCTGGGCTGGGGTAGGGTGGTCCCGTGGTTAGTGATTCCCCTTGCTCTGTGCAGCTTGCTGAGCCATGAAGGGCAGAGCATGGTGTGGTGGCAGGACTGTGTCTCTGGGACAGAGCAAAGCGTATGGGAAGGAGCCTGGGGAGCACTCACCATGCTCTAGTCCCGGAGGGAGTAGCATACTGTGCAGTTGCCAAGTACAGAGAGCGCATCTTGGCTTTGCCAGCAAAGCAGAAATTGCTGCTAAACAGCTAGAAAGTGTGCCCAGGGCTCACCTGAAGACAGAAAAATCCATAGAAGTGTGGAGACACTGAATGTATGCTAGCATTGCCCTTTCCACTTTTAGCATCCTTTTGAAGACACGTTTCTGCTGGGTTGTTCACTGTGAACCAAACAGATCTGTACATCAGGAATTGATTTTCTGTTATAGAAAAGATTCCTTTTGCTATCTTGGAAACATAGAGAAACCATAAATTAATAATAGATTGTGTTTTTGACTATGTCTTCTTTATGTTGCCAAAGTAATGAAAATAGTCCCGAGCGTAAAAAGAGTTTTAACGTAAATGGCAAATCATTGTTCTTCTCCAAACCTCTGTCGTCTTCTATGCTTATCCTCATAGTATGAGGTCTTGAGGGCTGGCTCCATCCTTCCTCAGTGTTTGGAAACTGCTCAGCACACGTGACAGGCTGCTGTAAGCATGTAATAAATAAGCACAGCATGACAGGTTACTGCTTGGGCTTCAAATTGGTTTGAAGAGCTGGTGGGAACATTGCCCAGCTCACGGCTTGTTGTCCTTCAAGTGGACAGAACTTTTAATGAGAATTTACTAATACAACAGCTATTGGAGAAGGCTTCTAAGGTGGTCAGTGATGCAGTGAGATTTCCTCATTTTCACACTCTTCTGTTTCCTTATGAAACTCGTATTTTTTTCCCACTGGAAAATTCTCTTACTACGTTTTCTTCATTTCCTCAGTTCAGTTTGTTTGGCCAAATTCACCCTTGCCATGCCTTACATTGACACAGGGCAAAGTGGTAGATGCAAAAAAAATCTCCATTTATACTATGTGGTACAACACAAAGAGGGTTGATGCAACAAAGCAGATGTGGTCGTTGTGGTTTCAGCATCACATGGGAGACTCTGCTATGTCCCCTTCTCAGCTGAACTCTGGAGAAGAAGTGGCCTGGAAGAGAAAAGCCCTTTCGTTTAAACATCATCTGGATGTAAAATTGCACCACACTCAATGAGAGCATCTGCCTCTGCCCACCAGTGCTGCGCCTGGTCCCAGTTATTTGGGACTCTTAATGCAACTTCTTTGTAAGCTCTTAAGTGTACTTGAAGGAAGAGAAAGGGAAAGAATTCTGGGTCATTTCCATAGCTATGTCTCCTTTTCCATAATCGAAATGACAGCCTCACACCAAAGTTTCTGTTGTCAGCTGTTCCTTAGAGGAGATGATGGAAGAAAAAGTTCTTGAGGTTTCCAATTACAAATGTAATGATCTCTGCAGAAAAAAACTCAGTATCTGTCTGTAAGGCAGACAGGTTGAAACAGAAGATGTAGAAGAGGAATAATAGGAAAGAGAGCATGACACACATAAGAGATGCTTCTGACATCTATCCCCCAATGATCTTCCATCATTATTTGCTGAAAAACTCAATTTACTTGTTTGAGGATGAAGAAACTGGAAAATACAGAAACAAAAAGATCTGTGTCTGGAGAAGGGGATGTTCTTTTCCCTCCCACCATCTCAAGGTTTTGGAAAAATTGATCCCTTTGACATAGCTGAACATCCTTGTGGATATCCAGTGATACGTAATGTCTAATGATTGGTAGCAGTTGGCATATTTTAATTTTATCAGGATGTTGTTGTTACTGATTTTGTCAGCCCTTGGACCTGATTCCCACCTCAGTTACATTAACAAAGCCAGACTCTTGCTCTGCATCTCTTCTGGGGCTGCCAGGGACTCTCTGTGTGCAGTCAGGTCATGGATCATCATTCTCATTTCTCTAACTGCAGAAAGCATTTGCCCAAGCCTGGAGGGAACATTATCAGTGTGCTAAAATTAGTGCAGCACAGAACATTGGAGGTTTCTGGTCTGGTTATCTGTGCCGTTTTGGAGCTCCTCTTTTTAGAGCAGGAGCAAAATCAGAAACTTTTTCCTTTCCATTAATTTTACTTTACCCTATTTGTTTTCCTACTTCCTGAGGGCTTTTGTAACCAAGCATTTCAGACTGTTTATCAGGCGCATTTGTAGTTGATAAGCTGATGACTCAGAAGAGCAGTTAGTGCAGCCAGCAGAGACACCAGTAACAGCATGCTTTTGCAGAGTGGTTTAGGGAGAAATGTTATCTGCTTAGATGCTGTTCTTTCCTGAACTTAACATTTCTTTTTATTTATTTATTATTTTTCTGTGTGTGTGTGTCTTTGCGTGGATGGGCTGTTTCCACCTGTGAGATGATGTACCATCTGCCCAACACTGAAGAGCACTGGAAAGGGGAAACTGGAGGAGTCTGTCCAGAGTGCTTAAATTGGTGCCCTTAATGTGCTGACAGGTTGGACCTCTCCAGCTGGCAGTGGTTAAGGGTTGTGGAAGCGCGTGGGAGAGGATGAGGAATCATTTAATTAACCCTATAAAGAACAGGCAGCATGCAGTGAGCTGGTGAAAGTAAAAAGATGATAGAAAGGATAAACAGCTGCCAGGTAAAGTTGCTTGGGCATCGGGCAGTGGGGAGAGGGAGTGGGGGGTGAAATAATGACTTCTTGACCTCTCCACCTCCTCACATCTGAGAGTCTCGCAGTGCATTGGGGTTAAAGTTTCTAGGCTACAGAAAGTGAACTCGAGTGGGAGCATTCCCCTCTTCACTTTCAGATGAGGAACTTGAGATGAGCTGAGTACATACCTGTGGTGGCTGGAAATGCAAAGGATGGGCACTGATTAGTTGGCTTCTCCTTCAAGTCTGCTCTTCCTTTGAAGATTGTTCCATCCTGCTTCCTGAAATGTAGGAGAATCTGAGCATTTTTGTCCTTTTCATCATCTCACATGAACGTACTCTTTGCCTGTCGGCTTTGCCCTTGCAGTAGGTGGGGAGGGTGGAAACTGGTTAAAAAAAGCAGTTTTGTGCGCTTCTCTGCTTATTTTAGTTTGAGAACTCCTCTGAACCAAGATGATAAAAATGGGGATATTCTGTGTTTCTACCACGAAGGCTTGCTGGGATAATTATGGCTCTATGCCTATACTGACTAGCCCCTGTCACTGTGCATGCAGCGTTCAAATGTGTGGAGTGACAGTTTCTTCGGGCTCTAACCAAAGGACTGGGAAGCACTTTTTCCCATGTGTTTTCCTTAAGTGGATAAGACGACCCCTTGCACATAGCATGGCATGAAACCTGTCTAACAAGATATATAAAAAGCCAGGGTCTCTGCTTGAGTATTTCAGATCTTGTCCTGGAATGCACATAAATGTACACCAGCATCCTAACTGTGACTGTAATGTATTTGATGTTCCTAATTTTAAACTAACTACCGCAGAAGAAGGCTAGTCACAGAAAAGGGCAACTTGCACCTACAGTGCGCCTTGTGGCACTGTTATTACAATGCTAGCTGAGACAGCTAGTTAAAAGCTTACCCTGGTTAATCTGTGGCCTTAAGACAGTAATTTGTTGAAGGTTGTAGATTACAAATCTTGAAGATTTCTGTTCAGAGCATCACCTGATGCAGAGATCCCCTAGTGCTCTGAAAGTTTGCTGAAGACATACAAGTGCAGATGTAGGTCTTTAGGCAGCTCTTCCAGAGTGTGTCTCTAAAGCTTTGTCATCTCCCTTTGGAGATCACAGAAGTCATCATGTTTCGTGTCTGTGGGCTCTTCACCTGCCCCTGATCTTCAGGATCAGAAAGGTAAACAGGTTCCTACCTCCTTGCTTCTAGGTGAGGATGGTGCATTGCAGCTATCTCCTGTGGGAAGGAGAGGAGAAGTTGACAGCAGGGAGCCATCATCCCTCAGCATGTGATGTAGACTCACTTGGCTGAACCAGAGAGGCCATCAGGCAGTCATCCTTCAGCATGGGTACTGAACAGGATGCAGAGCTGGTGGGCAGGACGTGAGCCATTGCTACAGGACTTGCCAACCAGTGGTCATACCCTGGGGACAGTGGTGATGGGCTGTGGGTGACAGGGCCCAGGAATGATGTGTGGGGATGGATGTATAGGTCTGGCAGCAAGGACAGGGCTGCTCTGCCATGGGGTTCACAAACTGAGCTGGGTTTGTTTTTTGGTATTTTTTTCCTGCTTTGTTGAAGTTGTGCACCATCTAAATAGATTAAAATCCTGTTTGCTGCATCTGAGGCAAGTGCAGTCTGAATGCTCTGATCTCTAAGCATGGGATTTCAGCTCCAAAACATAGCCTCGGTTAAAATGCATAGATTTCTGGGCTTTTAGGCTGCTGCTGGGGATGAATTTGTTTCAGATTTTCTCCCGTACTGCTGTGAGCTCAGTGTAGCCATGTTGTGCAGTGCTGGAGAACCAGAGAGGATTAACAGGAAGTGAAAGGGATTCAACCCTAAAGCCAGAGAAATATTCCTCTAATGCCAGTTTTCCAGCTGAGTAGTAACTTGACTTTAGTGGTATTACCCCGATTCATACCAGTGTACATAGAAGGTCCTGGATACCGGCCAAACCTCTATTTGATTTAACTTGCTGCTGATTTTTTGATATTCCAGTACCAAGGGTGACTTGGATACTGATCCTATTTTCTCCCAAATCCCAGAATACAAATCTGTGGAAATACAGTTCGGATTTGAACCCCATCTCTGTCAGCTGGTCCCATCTAACTTCACCATCCATCGTGAAGAGAAGTATAAAAACAGCCATTGTCTCCAAGGACAACAAATGAGATTTAAAAATGTGTTAGAGTTAAGATGAGAGATGAAGGCTGGAACAATGAGAAGTTTACAAACCCACCTTGTTTTGTTAATAAATCAAGAGAGGAGACATCAATTCTCCAAATGTGATTTCTGCCCTGGTAATGTTCCTTTAAGAAGTGTGAGGCATAGTGAGATACCGTAAGGTTTCATTCCTGTTGATAGGGTCTTTGCTGTGAGCGTTGTTATTCTGATCAGCTTTGACATCTTATGAAACAGCACTTATTCTCTGAGTAATCCGAGAAGCTCTTCAGAATTCATGAGGCTTAAGTCCAAATAATTACATTTATTGATCTCTGCTATGTGAAGAAAATTTCCAATTTATTGCAGACTTGTTTGGTGTTAAACCGCAAATTAGGACATGTCAGGTTTTTCTCTTTTTCTGTCTCTATTTTTAATGCTTTTTTGGGGCCTGAGATTGTTCACTGATAGCAAAGGCTGTCAAAAGTGTTGTTACTGAGCAGGTAAATTGAGATGCCTGGTGCTGCCAGCAATCCCCGGGCCAGGCCAAGCCCCTGCAGCGCTCCAAAGGGAGGATAAAAGGGCTGAAGTCCTGCAGTTCAGAGTCCTGATGTTCTCCCTCCCACCTTGCCACAGCCTTGTTGCAGGAGGGTGGATGATAACTGCTCTGGTCTCCTCTGGAGAATAAAATGGGGGTAGTGCTTTCACCAGAATAGTAGGGCTAATGCATAAGCTCTTGGAGATCCATAAATTCACCCCCTGCCCCCAGGTTTCTTCTCTGGGAGAAGGAGGCTCCTATTCCCTCTGGTCATGCCAGAACTGAAGGAGAATCACCAGTATGGCTTAGTGGTTGGTAGAAGAGCCATCTGTGCTTTGTCTGGATTAATTCCCAGTAGAGCCAGCTAGTCTTTCTGGACTAACAATGGTTTCAGGTAGTCTTCAGCCCCATGCACCCACTGCTAGAGGACCCCACAGCAACAGTGAAGGAGAGGAGGACTCAATGTCTGGAAAGAAGACATAGTCTGCTAAACAGCTAGATGATAGATCTGCTTCTGTGAATCGGTGTGTCCTGCTCATTTCATGAGTGATGGGGCAAACTGTAAAGACATTCAGTGTTGCACTGTGAAGTGCATGGCTTGGGATGGATGGTCGGGTCTGTCTACAGAACACTCAGGTTGCATGTATGTGTTTCTCCTTCTGAAGGTAGCGCAGACAAAGAAAACACTGTGAACTTTGTTTTGGGCATGGAAAGTGCCCAGGTGCTGAACAGTTTGCTAGCTTGGAAGTTCAGAAGCCAAAGCTGATCAATACAAAGCCATGGCAAACATTGCAGGGATGTCTTAGTACACACTGCATTATGCATTGGCTTTCTGCCAACAGAAGCAAGGACTTCACAGCTTGCTGGTCTCCCTTGCTGCTGGGCTCTGCACCAAGGCTGTGGACCAGGAGGCTCAGTAGGCATTCCCTATGACTGGGACACTGATCTGGCCCAGCTGCAACCATGGCAAGACCATCCCAGTGCCCTGGGACATGCGGCTCCACCGCTCTCCAGTATGGCAGTGGAGGCTTGACTGGGGTTGGCAAGAGATTCAACTGGGCAGGAAGGGGAGGCTTGTGTAGGGGCTGAGAGGCTGTTGGCAACAGCTAAATAAATGATGCCTTTCCCCAAATATATCTTTAAATTTAGACCTCAGTTTAATAAGGCAGTCTTCACATATTTCTTCAGGGCACATATATTATTTAAAAAATGTTTATAGAGGATTAATGCACTCCAGAGCCCCACTGACACAAATCCCTGTCATTTCCAGTGCCAAGAGCCAAAACAGTCCAGCTTATTTGAAGAAACTCTTTTCATCTGTGTGTTTATCTCTAAATTTGGCGCTGGGAAAAGTGTTAGATTCACAATCTTTTGTTTATCTACAGGAGTCCTTTGTTTATCTAGTAAACAGGGACAACACAAGCAGCAGGAATGCTATTTCTGCCCATGCTTAGTCTCTCCTTGATGTTTTGCATGTAGTAAGTTTTTACAGAAGACCTTAAAGCTTTTGATAAGTTTGTGTTTATTTCTGTCTCCTTTGGCCATGTAGGCTGGTGGCCTGTGGCTCCAGTGTCTTGGGCAGGGAACTGTGAATAGTATCTGTCTTTTGCAAAGCACTTTTTTTATCTGTGGTAGTTAACAGAGGGCCCTTGAGGACAGAACCATGATTATTTTAACTTGGCTGATAGCTGTGCAAGAGAGAGCACCAGCATTGGCTCCCTCCACCACCTGGCAGTGGGCTCCTGGTTGTTGCCCCTGTGGGACCGCAGTGGGTTTTGTTGCTCCTTTAGCTGGAGCCAGCAGTATTTCCAGGTGGGGCTCAGTTTTGGCCTTCTTACTCTGCAGAAGGGCTGGCTGAAGTCAGCAAAGCTGGATGTAGGGAGTACCTACTGGGAGAGGAGCAGGAGGGCTTTGAGAGGGTCTTACTGCTCTTCTGGCAAGCTTCTGAAGGAAGGACTTGTGTCTTGAGCACCATCTATAGATGTTCAGTGCCAGCAATAACCTCGCCAGGACTCTAGAAGAGTGGTGGAGACTGGATACCCTCTCTTGCCTTGTTTGAGCTGCTCTCAGGCAGCCCTACTTCACTTCTGGGAGTGTTGGGGTTCCCGGGATGCTCCTTCCCTGTGGGTTGCTTGGTGATATTCTTTTGTGGGGCTGCTTTCTTTAGCAGAGGGGGAGATCACTGCTGGGAGGAGGGAAAAGGCTGAGGGGAGGGTGAGATGTAGAAGATGTGGAGGTTTTGCCTCACCATAGGCATTGCAGGAAGCAGCTTGTCATTAACAAGCCAGGTTTTGTTTCACCTAAGGTCTTTGCAAATTATTGTTGTGCACTACTCCTCTCCTGCCCTTTCCTTTCTCTGTGCTCCATCCCGCTGGCCTTTGATTCAATAAATCAAAGCTTAGTGCCAAATCTTGTTAAATTCCAACTTCCTCATTAATCCATCTTTGCCCTTTGGGAGATGAAAGTTTGGAAATGTGTTTAATAATGAGAGTTGTGATATGTGAATAAAAGACATGAGAAATGTAAACTCGGACAATGATCAAAGATAATGCATTAGCTGTGATGAGGAACTATATTGTTACTAACATGTTGACCAAGCTGATACAGAATGATAGCAAAAAATACCTACTGTGGTGCTGCTGATGAAGTCTAGCTTGTGTTTGGAGGAAGCTGAGAGGAGCATGTAAAGGAGAGGACCTGCGGGACTTGATCTTCTTGTGCTTGGGGCAGAGCTGAGTAATTTCAGTTCTTGAGGCAGATGAAGGGCTAGCACATACAGAGATGGTGAAAAATATCCAGTTAGGCTTTCATAAAATATACTAGGAAGTATTCCTGTTTCTTTTTTCTTAATTAAGAAATGTGAATAGCATTATTCTGGATTTATTTTTATTGCTTGACTGCCATCTTAGAAAACTGATGATGCTAGGCTTTTACTTCTAGGTTTTTTTAATTTCTCTTTCTTCTTCACCAACTCATTTCATTTCCATCATCCTGTTTTTTTCCCCTCTCTACTCAGTAAATTAAAAGGAAAATAAAAGAGGAGTGAATCCAGTCTTCCACTAAGGTCTAGATCAGAAATGATGAAAGAATGTGTATTTTTAAATTTATTTTCAAGTACAGAAAAAGAAAAAAGTCAATTTCTGTTAGAGTTGTTATTCTAAAATAGAAAAAAGTTTGACTGACTGTATTACGTACGCTGACATTATTTTAATACTGGGAGTTAGGAAATGCTTGAAAATCTGCAAATGATGCTGTGCCCGGAGGACATGCTGCTGTGATGACACCAGGGTTTGCCCTTGTCCCACTCAGGCAGTGTCCATCTGGTATGACCAGCCAGTGGCATTATAGCTGCCCAATGGCCCTGGCCCCAAGATATGCTTGTCCTTTGTTGTAGAAGATGTTGGCCGCTTTCTCTTTGCCCGAACTTCCCTTCCATTGGTGCAGGGTGCACAACACAAAACACCTCTCCAGCCCTGCAGCAAGAACCTGAAGCTTTGCAAATAAGATGATGTCAAAGGAAGGGAGGGGCAATGATTGGGCCCTTTGCAACAGACTGAGAATTAAAGAATTTCTGAGCTTTCAAATCCAAATCCAGTCATTTTAACAGCAAATTTAGTGTTTAGTTTGTTTGTTCTCTACATTCTCCACTGGACATGGAGATCAGCTGACCACCAATCTACTTATTACAGTTTTCTTGAAAGTTTCCTTTCCTATTTTCTGGACCAAACAATGCTGTGTCCTTCACCACCTCATCTGATGTCATGCCTTTGTCTTCACTGCTGCTTTCTTCTACATTTTCATCTTCTTGTATCTTCATGTCTGGTTCAGACACCAGCCCAGCCTCACTGGTGTGGAGTAGTACAGGCAGATTTTCTCATGATTTGCAGATGACACTCAGTAATAGTTGCCAAAACAAGACTCTATTCATTTTGAATTTGCATTTCACTGTACCCTCAAATGTACACCTTACCTGTTATTCTCTGTCTGATGTCTTAGCCTTTGCTTTCTTCTTTCTTAGTTTAATATTTTGTCAAAGGCTTTATTGAATTATGGCTTGTTGGTTTCATACCATCTCTCCAATTAATTGAGATAATTTTGAATTTGGGTTCTGTTCAACAAATGTCCTCTTCCCTTGGAGTGATCTGCAGATTTTGTAATATGTACTGCCTTCAGTTGTTCAAGTAACTGTGAAAAACTGGAACAGAGCCAGGATCGGGGCAGTTTGTGTGGGATTCACATTAAATCCCATAACAATGGTTTATCAGTAATACTTTGTCTGTTTCTTTTCTGTACTTTTCCCCTGATCCAGCTGCTCTCACAGACACTGTAGGCCAGTGACTTTCACATCATGATCTCAGAATTGCTGATGAGCTGTGAAGTCATGGTACATGATCCGCACTTGATCCAAGGAAGCACTCTTCTTTCCCATTAAAAGTTTAATGGGAAAGCCAAAGAATGTTTCTAAGGAAATTTATGGCTAGTTATGTTCAAGGACCTAAAAAGCTAAAGTACTGCTAAGCTAGGCTGTGCTGTCTAAATTTACTTGTGGCCTTGTGGGACAATATTGAAATCTGTGTTAGAACATATATTTCAGCCACTTCTTTCTGACCCACAAAGCTTGTTACCTTGTCAAAGAGGAAAATTAGTTTGCTCAGAAATTAACAACTGATTCAATGTTCATTTTGTTGAATAACAAAATTATATTTTTCTTGACGATTTCATTATGCTGAGTTGTTTTTTATCCATTTGTTGTCTTTTGGGTTTTTATATATTGATCATGTAATAGTCTGTTCTAGTTTTTTGGTTGTTTTTTTTTTTTCCAGGCAGACTAAATAATAGACATTTTTCCATGCTTTCCTTTTGCTGTATTTTAAATAAAGATATCATATTTGCCCTTCTTGAATCTTCTGGGATCACTCCCATACCATGAATTTCAGGGATAATTTCTGAACAGTTCAGAGATTTCTACAGCTGGTACCTTCAATGCCTGAGGGTGGATTTCAGAAGGCACTGATAATTTGGCCGTATCTCATTTATCTCAGAATTTTGTTCTTTCTGTACTCTGGCTTACATTTCTGTCCCCTTGTTAAAATTAATTTTTGAAGTATGTTATGAAGCCTGAAGCAGAGATGGATGAGGCTACTTTATTCTTCTCTAGATCAGCCATCGTTTCCTCTTTCTTTTCTCATTAAATAATAGACTGTATGTTCTCTTTTTCTGCTTCTACTGATATCCTAGCACTTTTTCTTATGGCCTTATGTTCTTTACTAATTTTAATTAATTCCTTGCTTTAGCTTTTCTGATTTTTATGCCTCTATTATTCTTTTACGTTGGTCTTTATCTATGTGGTCTAGTTGTAGCTTCTGTTGTAAATTCTATTTGATTTTCCCTTAAGAGATGCAACTATAATGGTCTCTTATTCTGCTTCCTATCTTTCTAGCACAATAGGATAGGTTGCCATTGTGCTTTAACACGGTCCTTCTCAGTAACTGCCAATTTTCTTCCTCTTTGCTGAAATTCCCTTCTCAAGAGGCCTCATCTGCCATGTTGCGGAGTTTGTTGCGCCTGGGAGAGAAATCCTGTGTTTCCTTTGAGTTTCTGCTAATTCTGCCTCTCTTCCAAAGAGGATGCCAGAGTTTGAATCATTTGCACTCCTCTGTCTGTTTCCACTCTGCCAAGGTTTTTCTGGCTAGTCTATACCTTCTCATCCCAACATCCCTGCTGTACCCCACTGTAGTCACTGCCTACTAGGAGATCCTGTTCTTCTTATTGCTTGTACTCCATGGGCACTTATGGTCCACAAACCACCCAGAGGTGGGAAGACGAAGCTGTGGGATGTGCTTTTGTTGCTTATCCAATGGTTGTAGCCTGTCTGCAACCACTTGAGCGGGCCCAGGAGCAGAACCCTGTCCTACAGATAAATAAAGGGCAAAAAATGAGTCAAAACTGTCAACGTTTCTTCACACATTTTTTAAAAAAAGCCAACATTTTACTGTCTGCCATGAAATTTATTTTTTTCCAATAAACTGAAAATGCTCTGGTTTACAAAACCACCATTTTCTCTTTTTTTATTCTCCTCATCTGGAAATTGTCCAGTTTTTGTTTAAAACAGCTCCCCTGAAACTTAAAGAAAATGACATTTCTCTGGACAAATATCTGTTTTTCTGTAAAAGTGCTTTGATAGAAAGTATTTAGCCAGCTCTATAATTTAGTGACTTCCCTCTACTAAGTACAGCTTACTCCTCTGCTTTTTCTTTGCCTTCTCTCCCCAGCTGTTCCAGAGGTGCTGAGAACTCATCTTGCAGGAACTGTGATGCCATCACCTGCATTTCAAAAAGCCAAGTAAATATGTTTGCCCTTTTCATTCTCAGATCAATTTTATCCCTGCTTGTATGACTATGAGCAGTTCTTTTAATCTGGGAGTGGAAGGGAGGAACTAAGCAAGGAAGAAACAGATATCCATACCCACTAGATCAGGTAGTCCAAAGCCCCGTTCAGCCTGGCCTTCAACACTTCCAGGAATGGGGCATCCATGGCTTCTCTGGACAACCTGTTCCAGCACATGCATAATTTGGGTACAGACATCTGTGTTTTTTGTTTGGTGGGTTTGGTTGGTTTGGTTGTTTTTAACTCGGACAGAACCAGCCTGGGCTTTCTGTTGCTGAGAATTCTGATTGGATCGCTAGCATATTGGCTGAGATACCGCCTGTGAGATGAGCAATTTGCAGTTGAAATATTAACACTAACTACATGGAGAATACGGTACCCCTGCTTGCTTTTCCAGCCTGGAAGTGTGTGGTGAGCTTGAGGCAGCCAAGCTAGCAATGCATGTGTCCCGGAACTGCTATGTTGTCCTGCTTTCAGCTAAGGCAGAGTTGATTTCCTTCATAGTGTCTGGTATGATGCTATAGAATCATAGAATTGCTCAGATTGGAAGACCTTAAAGATCATCGAGTCCAACAACAACCTAACCATACTACCCTAACAACCCTCTACTAAATCATGTCCCTAAACACCACATCCAAACTATGATTTGGCTTTGGGGGTAAAACAGTGTTGATAACACACACTGATGTTTTAGTTATTGCTGAGCAGTGTTGTATGAAGACAAGTATCAGTTCTTCAGCTTTTCATATTGCCCTGCCAGTGAGGGGGTTGTGGAGGCTCAAGGAGCTGGGAGGGGCAGAACCAGGACAGCTGACCTGAAATGGTCAAAGGGATGTTCCATACCATATGGCATCATGCAAAAAACAGTAGCACTGTGGGGAGCTGCCCAGGGGGCAGATACTGCTGGGCATCAGTCGGTGAGTAGTGACCATCCTCAGCTCACCGGGTGCCTCTGCGAAATAGTGAGCAATCGCATTGTGCATCATTTTTTTTTTGGTAAATATGAGTGTATATATATATTATCATTACTATTATTTCTCTTTTCCTTTTTGGTCTTAGTAAATGGTTTCTGTTTTATCTCCTGAATTCTACTGTTTTTCCCATTTATCTCCTCCCATTCCACTGGGAGGAGGATGAGTGATGTGCACGGCTGCTGCTGGGTTAAATCACAGCACATGCTACTGTCCTGACTGGGGCTAATGGACATGTATGAAGTGATTAAACGTTTTGTAATTATTTTTATTGTAGGTGCAACATTTTCCTCAGTTAGTATAGTCTCTTTTTGGGGTCTGGTGCTCAGCTCTGATGAGGGCAGTGACAACCTGCCATTTTCTCCACCAATGATACTTCCTTGCCTGTAAGAGCTACTGGCCATGGGATCCCCTCCCTGCTGAGCTCCCGCAGAGCTTTGTGTTTTCTCAGTATGAAAATTAAACATTTGGATGCTGGAAGCTGTTCTGCTGGCAGTTCCTGTTAATGATGAAGAATTACCTATTATGCCAGCGTTGGGTGGCTTTGACAATTCCATTACATATTACTAATAGTGCTAATAATGTATGGCAGCTTGTCCTTGTTTGTGCGCATGTGTGCATACATGTGTGTGCGGATGCCTTGGAGAGGCAGGGCTGGAGACAACGAATCTTTTGGCAGAATGGAGCAGCCACTGCTGCCATGTCTCCTTTCCTCCTGCAGGAATGCCAGGATGGCAGGGCAGTACTTGGCTCTGCCAGCCCTGGGAGCAGAAATGAAGGAAAGATGGCTGCTGGGAAAGATGCTGATCCCCAGTGTTGCAGCATCCTCTGCTGCACAATCTGCCTGCAATTCAGGAAGCTGTTTCCCACTGTCTCCTATTGGTCAGCCATCCTCTAGCTATTCTCTTTTCTCTTCATCTTTATGCTCTGTTCTTCAGCTGAACCATTCAGTTTTTGGAACATATCTATGTGACAGGTCTCAAGGGCAAAGCAGTGGTACAGGGCCGGCCAAGTTACAGGTAGTGGAACTACTTTGTTTTCCCACCTCCTCAGCAGCAGCCGCCAAACTCATAGGATTAAAAAAATAAATAAATTTTTAAAAAAATTCTTCAATTCTTCCTGTGCTATCATACTGCAGCAACCCTTCCCACAGCAGGGTTTTAGAAATAATGATCTTTAAGGTCCCTTCCAATGTGAGTCATTCTATGATTTTGTAATACTGTAAAGGATGTAGATATGATGTGCATGTGCCTGGTGCAAAATTAACTTTCATTTCAGTGTCTGTGGAGCTTACGCTCATGTAGCCCTAAGAAGAAGGGGGATGAGAGGGATTGCAAGCCAGAACACTTGGGTTTTTGTCACTTTGTTCCCATAGGAAAGGTGGGGACCCCAGCTCAAGAAGGATGAGGTATTGTTGCAGGTCCAAAGGAGGGCCATGAAATTCAGAGGGCTGGAACACCTCTCCTATGAAGAAAGGCTGAGGGAGGTGGGCATGTTCAGTCTAGAGAAGAGAAGGCTCCATGGAGACCTCATCAGGGCCTTCCAGTACTTGAAGGGAGCTTATAAACAAGGAGGGAGACTTATATTTTCTTTTTTTACATGGTCTGATAGTGATAGGACAAGGTGGAATGGCTTTTAAATAAAGAGGGGAAATTTAGGTTAGATGTTAGGAAAAAATTGTTTACTCATATGGCAGTGAAGCATGGGCACAGGCTGCCAGAGAAGCTGCGGATGCCCCATCCTTGGAGCTGTCAAAGCCAGGTTGGATGGGGTTCTGGGCAGCCTGAGCTGATAGGGGGCAGCCCTGCCCACAGCGTGAGGCTGGAGCTGAGTGGGCTTTAAGGGCCAAGCCAAGCCATTCTGTGACTCTATGACATAATCAACTGCCCCCCAGGATGCTGTGTTGATCTCCTACAGCCCTGTGGGAATGGGGTAACTGCTGCCCAGCAGGTGAGATGTCAGCTGTCACGGGTTATCTCTGGATACAAGTCCGTGACAGGGGGGCACAGGCCCCGAAAAAAAAAAACGGAAGAGCGA
>JACDJE010001124.1:0-11304 GCA_016647715.1 Pavo muticus
CACCCTTCTGAGCGCTCATAATATGTTGTGCGAGCACGGAGATGAGGTCATCCCATCTCCGGTGGTCGAGAATCCCCTGGGGGAATTTAACCTCCCCCTCTCGCTTTAATCGGGATATAACAGCGTGAATATCCTTCTTAGAAGGCACAGATTTGCCGCAATAGTCGTTAGAAAGCTGAAATATTACCTTAAGTAGCGATTCCATAGTAAAGATGCCGTTGCCTAAGAGAAGCCGCACCGAATCTTCCTCGGTCTTCTACAAACGCATTCAAATCTCTGCGTGCTGTAGGATAAGCAAACCGAAACCCGGTTCTTCTACAGCTTGCCAGCAGCTGCAGGCTAAATTCATCGATCTTCCCGATCTTCCGCAGTTGCTCTGCCTTCTCCGCAGATTTCAGCAAACTGCAGGTATGCACCGATCCCCCGGTCTTCTGCAGCCGGATTTGATGTCCCCGCAAACTTTCACGAACTGCAGGCTAAGCTAGCACCACACCTGGTCTTCTACAGCACTCTGCTGCAGGATAAATATACCGTTTACCCGGTCATCTGCTGCTGCTCTGCAACTGCAGGATAAAAGCGCTGTTCTAAATAAGCATAGCATTCAGTATAGCAGTATAGCAGTATAGCATTCTCGCAAAGGGCAAAAGACACAGCATGTCCCGGGTTTCGGCACCATATGTTGCCGTGCACGTTCTGTCCATGCTGTATCAACCCTTGCGAAACTGATCAATTATCTGATCAGGGCCAAGAACTGCATAACACACCAATATGATGAACAGCAAAATGGCGTTTAATCACACGTGGCATCCGTTTAAGTACACTCATGTTCTACTTCGTCTACACCTCCTAAAGGTGCATTGTCCAATTACCGAGCCGGGGGGCCACTATCCCGTGACATCCCGTAGCCTCGCTGTCGCCTAATACAACAGCCCACTATATAAGCTTGTGTGTGTGGCTATTTTTATCCCTTTGCTCTTCACTATATAAGTGTGGATTTTCTCAATAAAGTGGAGCATGATGATTTAATCATATTGATACCTGTCATGACTCTGGAACCTTTCTCCTCGTCAGAACATTCCAGGACAACAATGGCAAATAGATTTCTCAGAACTTCCTAGAAAAGAGGGGTATCGGTACTTACTGGTGCTGACAGACACTTTTTCAGGTTGGCCAGAAGCCTTTCCTTGTCGTACAAATAAGGCAAGACAAGTTATAAGAGTGTTATTAAATGAAGTAACACCTCAGTTTGGGGTAACTGTCATGACATCATCAGACAGGGGTACTCGATTTCTTGAGTGAGTGGTACAGCAAGTCACTAAAATACTGAGAATTGATTGGCAATTGCACACTCCCTATTGACCACAAGCAAGCGGGCGAGTGGAAAAGATGAAAACAACAAATAGCTAAAATTTGTCAGGAAGCTAATTTATATTGGTATCAAGCACTCCCTATAGCCTTGTCGTGGTTTTATGATTTTTGTTACTTGTATTCCATATCATAACGTCATGTAAAGCACTGGGAGTTAAAGACTTAATGCTCCAGTTCCGTGGACTGCCAATTTTCTGGGTACCTGGTTCTCAGAAGAGAAGAACTACATACCCCAGAGGACTTTGCGTTCAGAGGGGAAGATAAAACTCCTCACAGGTCGCAAGACTCTCTTTTTTTCACTGCCTGTCAGTGCGTGTATATGTTCCCCAGCCATCTCGCCTTCAGTTTTAGAGTAAGGCCTTCTGTTTTGGACACTCTCTCTCATTTTATTTGATTTATTAGCCTCAATTCCAATTATATTGGATTATAGTGTGTTATCTTGCATTCAGATATCATATTTAGTAAATTAACTTTCCTCCTCAGATTGTTGCTGCTGTTCTGTTTTTAGGCCCATCTCCCATCTCCCTACCCTTTCCCTTTTTTCCCCTTCCCCCCTTTACCGGGGCATGGGTCTGTGGGTCCCTTGCCACATTTGTCGCAGAACCGGGCTGAACTGCCCTATAAACCACCCCCTCCCCCCTCCCCTTTTTCAGGCCAGTGGGCCTGTGGGCTTGCTGTCTCCCTGTCACAGACACAGATAACTCCGTGATGAGTGGGCGACTGGAAAAGATTAAAACATCAAATAGCTAAAATTTGTCAGAAAGCTAATTTATATTGGTATCAAGCACTCCCTATAGCCTTAATGAGAATTAGGGTAAATCCAACATCTGAAGAGAATATGAGTCCATTTGAAATCTTTTATGGTAGACCCTATCAGTTGTTGGAGCAAGGGGATCTAAAATAGCTAGTGGAAAACACAATAGGGCAATATGTACAAGCCCTGGAACGACAATTATAAACAATCAGTAAAGAAATGTTATCTGCTCGAGGTAGGGGAATGGACCATCCAATTCACTCTATTAATCCTAGGAACTGGGTGTATGTTAGAAATTTTTCAGGTCAGCCTTGGAAATGGAACAGTCCATTCCAAGTCCTGTTAATGACTTTCACAGCAGTCAAGTTAAAGGAACAGCCATCCTGGATTCACTACACCTGAGTGAAGAAAGCACCAGAATATCTTTGTTTCCAAAACTGAAGGACCTTTGAAGCTAAGGCTGTAGAGGCAAAATGTGGACTAATTTTAAATTGCTTTTAGAATTCCTGATTGTAAGGATTGTCTGTATTTGGCAAGAAAACATTTACATACGAATAACTCAGAAAATAGTGCAGAGCTTTAATCTTTCAGATTGTTGGGTATGCACTGTCATGCCTTAGGGAGGGGTGGAAATGCCGAGATATAGAGGCAGTAGTAGAAACTGATCAGAGAATGCATGGACAGGATTGGGAAGTAGGTTGAATTGCACCTATGGGCAATATCCAACTAAATTTTAGGGCCTAGGTTAATCCTGCAAGGATGGGAGGAGGGTAATGTAATATATCATAGGAACCAATCTCATTCTGGTCAAGAGGTAGGGATTTTGAATCTAAGTACCACACTTAATATAACATACAAAGATATATGGAACAAGCTTACTAGTTGGCTTCCAAATTTCACTTAGCTAAAACACCTCTTTGTTGCTGTAATTAGGTTAATCTTCTTTGTAATACTAACTTGCATATTAGTACAATGTACTTTTTGGTGCTGCTGGAAGGGTCTAGACGATTCTGCCACCTGGAAGAGACATTGTATGAAACACCAGGTGGAAACAGGGAAATAAATTAAAAAGAACTTAGTGGGCAATGGGGTGCTGTAGGCAAAAGAATTTGCCTAGGATATAGAAGAGGGGGGAATGGAGTCACAGACAATGGGAACTGAATCAGGGACGGTGAGAACAGCTTTTCACATAACTTGTGCAGACTTTGTGAAGGACAGAATATTTGTGTAAATGTAAGCTCAAGAACAGAATGCAGAGGCTGCGAGAACTTGTTAAGTAAAGATAAGAAAGCAGGATGGATGTCTTGTTGTTAAAGATAGGGGAGCAAAACAGATGCCTCAGCTCAACATAACACCAGTGGGAACTGGTTTGGGCTACCCCCCCCTTAAAAGATTGGAAGTTCACAGCAAGGATGACTACTAGCCTTCATCCAACGATCACCAGAGACCCTCACCATGTTTTAGGATGCATGCTCAGAAGGGCGGGACAGTATGTTAATTATTTCTCAGAATTTCAACCCATGTCCTTGGAATGTAATGAATATGTATATGCTATGCCTTTAAATATGTAGTCGTTTCTCCCATCGGTGTGCGTGTTTGGTGGAGTGATCCCCCATGCACCCAGCGCTGTAATAAAGGGAATATCTGCTTGACATAACTCACTGGCATGTCAAGTTACTTTGTTGGGTTTCTCGGCTTCATTAAAAAGGTCTATAGATGACTTGAACTTATGAACCTTGGACTTACTGCACAGGCCTAATATATCACATACAAGTGGGAACATGTATTAGGCAGACTGGGAAGTCTGTAACCACTGAATACTTCAGCCAATGAAGAAAGGAGGAAGGGACAGTGTGATCAAGAAGAAGGATAAAAGGGAATCTGCAAATTCCAATACTTTGAGAGACCCCACAGGGGTATGTCCCAGTGGACTCTCCCTTTATTCAAATAAAGACAGCTAAAAACCCTCCTCTGTCTCTTTCTGGCATAAAGATAATCGAGCAAGTCTATTTGAGCAAAATTTTCACAACAACTTTGGGGCTCATCTGGGATTCGTCCACCCTCTGGAGTTTGTGGACACTTTAGTGAGCTGATGGACGCCCTCACCAATTTCTGATGATCAGCTCACTCTGGGGTTTGTCAGCACTGGGGGATTGACTGGGTTCTCAGGACCATCACAGAGACAGATGGGATGATGGACTGAGAAACCTGTGAAGAGAGAAAAAGAAGGTAAAGAAGGAACTGAGCATGGACTCTGTGAAGAAATCTCACCATTGAGTTGATAAGGGGACTGTGGGAAGTAAAAAGGGAATGACACCCAAGGGAGGGCAGTGGTAAGTCAAGGAAAGGAATCTCAGCAAGGGGGGTGACGACTCCTTGATAGACATGGATAATTGATGTTGAAGTTCTGGAGAAGCCAGAGACATGAGACAGAATGAGGAAAAAGAAAAAATGAAGGGTAGAATGATGGCCCAGTTGTCCCTAGAACCTCCTTGGGGAGGGATGGAGGGATCTGTTAGACCCTGACGTACGGAAATCAAACCCTATAGCCTGTAAGGATATAGAGCAGGTATGTGTTTATTAGCGATGCGCATATGCCTTGGTGCAAGGGGGATATTTCCGCCAAACTTGCACACCATCAGGAAAAAGCGTGCTACAGATATAGGCTGAACTAATACATAATCAATAGTCTCCAGGAATTCGGATACATATTCATTTCATTTCCGATAGCCATTAGCATGCAGCCCCCCCCTTCGTGCGTGCGTAGTGAGTTTTGAGGGTCTCCTCCTGGTGGTGGTGGGATGAAGGCTCATCATCTTCCTCGCTGTAAACTCTGTACACTTCTTGACCCCGAAGATGGGGTAGCCCCCAAACCAGTTCCAGCTTGCCTTGTGGACATCTAATCACCTCACTGCCAGATGTCCTTGGTCTGTTCTCAAACCCTTGTCTTTATGGCCTTCATTCCCTCATTATCCCAGACTTAGTGTCTGCAGTCCCCCTTCTTCTAACACCCTCTACATAAACTATTTCTAATTACCCCTATCCCCGTTTCTGTGAAGTCCCTTTCCCTCTTTTTACTGTGGGGTCCATTTTCAACCCCAAGGAAGGAGAGTCAGAGAGGGATCACGTGACCCCTGAGTGGAGGAGGAGCTGAATATCCCATAACAAGATGGGAATCTCCCCAACCTAACCAAGGAAGGGATCAGTGTTGGGAATGTGGAGAACAGATGCATGATTTTGAGAAACTGCCCATGGAGACAAGCCGGTCTTGAGGAAGCCGCTAGTCGGGAAAAAGTCCGGTGCATAAAGAAAATGGACTGCTAGTTGGACAGGGGCTCACTGTGTTTCAGGGTGCAGCATATGAGGCACGGACTCACATGCGAATGATCCAAATCATTTATTGCAGGTTCTAACATCCCTTATATACATACACAAGTATTCTCTTGTAACCTTCCCACTATCAACGGTTTACGGGCTGGTTCGGCCCAGTTCCGTGACTAGCAGGGTGGAGGGACCCATGGATCCGCACCCCGGAAAAGGGAGACAGGGAAAAGGGTAGAGAGAAGGGCTCAAAGACAAAACAGAGGGAATGATCTGAGGAGAAACAAGCTATTTTACTAAATAAGATATCGGAATGCAAGATAACACACTATAATACAATATACTGCAATATACTTAGAATTGAAGCTAATCAATCAAATATAATGAGAGAGAGCGTCCGAAAGCTGAAGGCCTTACTCTAATGCTGAGACGAGACGATCTGGGGATCTCACACGCTGCTGAGATTAAAAAAAAGGGAAGGGGAAATGACCTATGAAGCCCTTTTATCTTCTCCCCCTGAGCGGAAATGGTAACAGAACAGCGAACAGTCCTCTGGGGGATGTAGTATGTAGTTCTTCTTCTCTTCTGGGACAGGTACCCGGAACTGGAGCATTAACTCTTTAACTCCGAGTGCACTACGTGATGTTATGAGGTGGAATACTGATAACCAAAAATCATAAAACCATGACACCCACCCATCTTTACATGTCAACAAAACATTCCACAAACACTCCTTAACCATACATGCCGGCACTTATCCAGTCAGAGTCATGAGTGGTTCCTAGCCACACTCCCTTCCTCCAGTCAGGGTCATCATCACACAGCCATCACGCAGCTTACTTGACTTGTTTTTCTCTTCTTCTGGAGATGTCCTCTGTTCTCAGCCTTGCTTTCTCATGCTGTTTATCTTGCTCCACAGCTTTTGCTCTGAATAGTCTTTCTTGTATTGCCAAATCAGGAAACCACCAATATAGAGCCCTTGATAACCAGAGGGACCTGGACAGGCTGGAGAAGTGGGCCCGTGTGAACCTAATGAGGTTCAATAAGGCCAAGTGCAAGGTGCTGCACTTGGGTCGGGGCAATCCCAGGTATTTATACAAGCTGGGGTAAGAACTCCTTGAGAGCAGCCCTGCGGAGAAGGACTTGGGGGTCCTGGTGGACGAGAAGCTGGACATGAGCCAGCAGTGCGCTCTTGCAGCCCAGAAGGCCAACTGTGTTCTGGGCTGCATTAAAAAAGGGGAGTGGCCAGCAGGGAGAGGGAGGTGATTGTCCCAATCTACTCGGCTCTTGTGAGGCCTCATATAGAGTACTGCGTCCAGGCCTGGGGCCCCCAGTACAGGAAGGACGTGCAGCTCTTGGAGTGGGTCCAGAGGAGGCCCACGAAGATGATCAGAGGGCTGGAGCACCTCTCCTATGAAGAAAGGTTGAGGGAACTGGGCTTGTTTAGCTTAGGGAAGAGAATGCTCCGGGGAGACCTCATTGCAGCCTTCCAGTACTTGAAGGGAGCATATAAACAGGAGGGGGAACGGCTGTTTATGAGGGTGGATAGTCATAGGACAAAGGGGAATGGTTTTAAACTGAGACAGGGGAGGTTTAGTTTCAATATTAGGAGGAAGTTTTTCACACAGAGGGTGGTGACGCACTGGAACAGGTTGCCCAAGGAGGTTGTGGATGCCCCATCCCTGGAGGCATTCAAGGCCAGGCTGGATGTGGCTCTGGGCAGCCTGGTCTAGTGGTTGGCGACCCTGCACATAGCAGGGGGGTTGAAACTAGATGATCATTGTGGCCCTTTTCAACCCAGGCCATTCTATGATATGATTCTATGATCCTTCCGATCCATGTTAAAATTCTTCCCAGAGGAGTACAATGATACTTGGGTGCATCTTCGGTAATTCAAGGCGTCAGTGGAAATGACAAAAGGGTACACCTCCTTTGACCACTGCTAATAGATGTGGGAGATAAAATTGAGATGCATGTGTTTTTGTATGTACAAAATTGGGATTGTAATCTATTGGGAAGGGATTTCATGGCAAAATTGGGAATGCATGCTATCATAAAGGGTGATAGTAAGTGTCAACGGTTTACGGGCTGGTTTGGCCCGGTTCCATGACTAGCGGGGTGGAGGGATTTCGCAAAATCCATGCCTCCGGAAAAGGGAAACAGGGGACCCCAAAGTAATTACAAACAGTGGCAACGATCTGAGGAGAAACAAACTAATTTACTAAATATAGTATCGGAATGCAAAATAACACGCTCTAATACAATATAATTAGAATTGAAGCTAATAAATCAAATATAATGAGAGAGAGATTGTTCAAAAGCTGGGTAGGCCTCACCATAACGCTGAGGTGACATGCACAGTCCGGTCGAGCAGCAGGGAGAGCCTGACGAAGAAGAGCCAGTCAGATGACCTACCAAGGCCTTATATCTGTTCTCCCTGAGCAGAAATGATAACAGCACAGCAAACAGTCTTCTGGGGAATGTAGTTCTTCTTCTCTTTGGGGACAGGTACCCGGAACGCTTTAACTCCCAGTGCACTACATGATGTTATGATGTGGAATACTGATAACCAAAAATCATAAAACCGTGACAGTAAGAAACTTGTCTAATAGTCTGAGTATGAAATAGTATTTGAAATAGATAAAGAGCTGTTCAGGCACCTTTGAGGCAGGTGCTAGTACCCAGAGGCAGTGAGAGATTTGTGATTGTGAAAAGAATTGGCAGAAGTATACAGGGAGGACCCAGATAAAATAGCTAGCTTAGGTGATGAATTGTATGTGGTGTCAGATAATCAAAGAGGAAACAAATGGAACAAAAATGCTGCAATTTTGGTAGCTGTATTAGCTCAAGGACAAACCTCTCGGGGAAGAGGTTTTAGGTTTCCCTCAAGGCCAAGCAGGAAAAAAAAATGATAAAATGTCGAGTAATGAGACAGTTAAAACTCTTAGTTTATGTGGGAGCAGTGTATTGCATGTTAAATAGTTGAAAGAACCTGTGAACAGATTTTCTGTCAGCAATTGGCATCACAGAAAAACAAAAGACCGGATCTTTATTTCAAACAATTAAGATTAAGTGTGAAAATGGGAAATAAATTTTGTATTTTGTGTCACTATTATGTTATTCAATAAGGGGTACTACACCTCTGTTGGAAGGGGGGAAATTTTGAAGAAATCTTTAGGATGTATACTGAAACACTGGAGAAAGGGGCAATAGGAGAAGACTTAGGGGACCCTCCCATTGGAAGACACTGTTTGACAGAAGATCATTGTGCAAGCTGTAAAGGGTTTGGGCATTAACAAAAGGAATGCCCACAGGCTAAGGCTAAAACTGAGGCTGTGGCCATAAAAAATGTCATGCCTCTCAGTCAACAATGAGGGGGCAGTGGGAGTCATTCCCAGCTGAGTCCCTGGTTATGATAAGAAATGGCTGGAGGATGAGGATGACCAATCTGAAGCAGACACAGTACTTGATAACGCAAGTCCTCCAGATAATAAACTCATTTTATTTAGTGCCTTCTTTATGTTGGGGCTAGACATAATTAAGTTGAAAGAAAGAAAAACAAGGCACTTGAGTGTGGTGATCAGAGGGCTGAAGCACCTATCATATGAAGACAAGGTGAAGGAGCTGGGCTTGTTCAGTCTGGAGAAGAGAAGGCTGCAGGAAGACTTCATTATGGTCTTCCAATATTTAAAGGGAGATTAGTGACAGGAGGGAAATAATAAACTTTTTTTTACAAGGGTAGATAGTGTTATGGCAAGGGAAATGGTTTTAAACTAAAGGAGGGATGATTTAGATTTGATGATTAAATGTTGGGAATGTTTTTCACTTAGAGGGTGGTGAGGTGCTGGCACAGGTTGCCCAGAGAGGTTGTGGATGCACCATCCCTGGAGGTGCTCAAAGCCAGGGTGGATGGGGCCCTGGGGAAACTGATCTAGTACTTGATCTAGTGCTTGGCAAACTTGTCTGTGTCAAAGGGAGTGGAACTAGTTGATTTTTGAGATCCCTTCCAACCCAAGACATTCTATGACTCTATGATTCTATGATCCCTTGGAACTGCAGGAAAATGTGTCCTGTCTGTCTTGTTACAGTTAAATCAAAATTTGTTTCTGAAGGGAGTGAGTTTATAAGATTATTTGGCCATATTTTTGATCATGAAATTTCTGTATTCAGTTCTGATTTAAGAGCCTGTTATTGGGAAAATTTCTGCTCCAATAGGCCTGCTCAACCATCTTTATCCCCAAAAGAGACAGAGGAGTTTTTAGCTTCCTTTATTTGAATAAAGGAAGTCTACTGGTGCATACTCCTGTGGGGTCTCTCAAAGTTTTGGGGGACACAGCCCCTCTTTTATCCCTGTACCCTGACACTAGTGAACCCTTCCCCCTTTCTCCTGTCTTAGTTTCAGCAGGGATGGAATTGTTTTCTTCAGAGTGTTTGGTATTGACATGCAGAATCAAACTCTATAACCCACGTAAGGTTATAAAGCAGGTATGTTTATTATGGTGCCAGGAGCGAGGGGGATAACTCCTCCTAACTCGCACACTGAAACACCTGTCGGTTGCTTATTTATCATACAAAATCATACATATACATAGGATTACACAAAAGGTGGGTTGAGCTTGCTTAAACAGTCCCAAGAACTCGTCATAATATTCCAATTAGTTTGGGGAAATTATTATAATACGTCCCGCCTCTGTGTGCATGCGTGCTGCTCTCTGGTGGTTGTGGGCAGGGGTCTTCTCCGAGTATTCCTCGCGAAGGCTTCCTGGTGTACTTTTCACCTTAGTAAATCACTAACTACAGACCCAGTTCTAACCAGCTATCTAAAGGTCCCTGGTTTGGCCCGGTTCCGTGACTAGCAGGGCAGGGGGACACACGGACCCATGCTCCAGGAAAGGGAAAAAGGGAAAAAAGGGGAAAAGGGTAGAAAGATGGGCCTAAAACCAAAACGGCGTCAACAATCTGAGGAGAAACAAACTAATTTACTAAATAAGATATTGGAATGCAAGATAACACACTATAATACAATATACTACAATATAATTAGAATTGAAGCTAATAAATCAAATATAATGAGAGTGTTCGAAAGCCGAGGGCCTTACTCTAATGCTGAGGCGAGACGATCTAGGGAGCACACATGCTGATGAGATCAAAAGGGAAGGTCAAGTGACCTATGAACGGCTTTTATCTTTTCCCTCTGAATGGAAATGGTAACAGAACAGTGAATAGTCCTCTAGGGGATGTAGTTCTTCTCTTCTGGGACAGGTACCCAGAACTGGAGCATTAACTCTTTAACTCCCAGTGCACCACATGATGTTATGATGTGGAATACCGACAACAAAAAAATCATAAAAGCATGAGAATTCCTATTCTTTGTTTCCAAATATCCATGCACCTGGGCTCCTTCCATTGTTAAGGGGGTCTGTCTTGCTTGACAGGAATGTGTGTCTTAGCAACATTACTGAACAAGAATTACATTTCTCCGTAGATGCTGATTTTGTAACAGTAGTAGGAGCTACTGGCCAACAAGAAAAAGCTTACTTTTTTGGGGAACATTCAATACAGGCTGGGAAAACAAGTAGGAATACATACATTTTTGTACATGCCAGGTTCTCCAAAACCAATGCTTGTGCAAGACTTATTAGAACAAATGGATGCAGTGTTGTATTAGGCGACAGCGAGGCTACGGGATGTCACAGGATAGTGCCCCCCCGGCTCAGTAATTGGACAATACACCTTTAGGGGTGTAGACGAAGTACAGCAAGAAAGTACTTAAACGAATGCCATGTGTGATTAAACGCCATTTTTCTGCACATCATATTGGTGTCTTATGCAGTTCTTGGCCCTGATCAGGTAATTGATCA
>JACDJE010001124.1:15128-26291 GCA_016647715.1 Pavo muticus
AATGCCAAGCCTCAACCTCTGTGGTGGTTGTTTTCAGTGCAACCTACGCGAGCTTACACCTCATGGCTTGAAATTTTAGTAATGCTGCTCAGGAAATCTCGACTGTTATCATTACGAGCCTTGGCAAAAGAGCCTGATGTGATATATCTGCAGAACTCATTTCGTGATGTGCAACCACTCCCTGAAACCCTTCTTGCAGCACTACAGGACTTCAGAGGGAGAATTAAGTACTCCGACTCACTTCCCATTTTTGATTTAGCCAGACCTCTAGGAATCTCTCTTCGATCTCGTGTCCTGACTTCCCTGCTCGATGGACCTACTCTATTTACAGATGCTTCTTCAACTACTGGACAAGGAGCGGTGGTCTGGCAGAAATCAGACAACAGTTGGGAAACCGATGTATTTACTAATCGGGGAGCCAGTGTGCAAATGCTTGAGGTGATGGCTGTAGCAATGGCAATTAGCCTCTGGCGTGAGATTTCATGTAACATTGTTACTGACTCTGCATTTACAGCTAAACTGCTTACCCATATGGGCCTAGAAGGGAATCCGATGCAGAGATCAAATTCAATAAAATTTGGAGCTATCTGCTCTAGGTGGCCCTGCTTGAGCAGGGAAGTTGAACCAGATGACCTCTTGAGGTCTCTTCCAACTTCAGACATTCTGTGATTCTGACATTTTTGGTCCTGCTCAGCAAAAGAGAGGAGAAGGATGAGGCCACAGGTACTCTCCATGTGCCTATCTGATATATGCATGTCCAATCACATGTATATATAATGTGTATGTCTGCTCTGTGCACATGTGACTAGTAGGAGTACATCTTCAGTTTTGCTGCTGGTTGGACCTGGGGAAATGGAGCTGTAGCAGCCTCCCCTCTCTTGGGCTTCTGGATCTGGCCCAATATTTTTCCACTAACAGGTCATAATTGAATAGCCTCTTCTAGTTGATCGCACATGACTCGAAAAAGATTAATGAAGCCTTAAAAAATATCAGCAAAGTAGGCAGCTGTTATTATAAAATCTTGGAACAAATACAGACCTAAACTTATTCGTCAAAAGTCACTGCTTCCTAAGACAATCGATGGATTAAGAACTGGTTGGCTGGACGCAGCCAAAGAGTTGTGATCAATGGTTCTGTGTCAGGGTGGAGGCCAGTCAAAGCAATGTCCCTCAAGGGTCAGTCTTGGGACCGGTGCTCTTCAACATCATCCAGGTATTTATTCAACATCCCAGGTATTTATACAAACTGGGAGAAGAACCCCTTGAGAGCAGCACTGTGGAGAAGGACTTGGGGGTCCTGGTGGATGAGAAGCTGGACACGAGCCAGCAGTGTGCACTTCCAGCCCGGAAGGCCAACTATGTTCTGGGCTGCATTAAAAGAGGAGTGGCCAGCAGGGTGTCACGGTTTTGTGATTTTTGGTTTTCAGTATTCAACATCATAACTATGTTGGAGGTTGAGATAAACCTCACTAGTAAAGACTGGCAAAAACATCCTATTGTGACTGGCCCAGGGGCTCCATGCATACTTGGTATTGATTACCTCAGAAGGGGGCATTTCGAGGATCCCAAGGGGTATCGATGGGCCTTTGGAATAGCTGCTGTGGACACAGACAATGTTAAGCAGCTCTCTATTTTGCCTGGCCTATCAGAAGATCTGTCTGCTGTGGGGTTGCTACGGGTAAAAGAGCAGCAGGTACCGATTGCCACAAAAATGGTACATAGACGACAGTACCGCACGAATAGGGATTCCTTGCTCCCCATTCACAAGCTAATTCGTCAGCTAGAGAGCCAGGGAGTGATAAGCAAAACTCACTCACCTTTTAAAAGCCCCATATGGCCAGTGCATAAAGCCAGTGGAGAATGGAGGCTGATGGTAGACTACTGTGGCCTGAATGATGTCACACCCCCACTGAGTGCTGCTGTACCGGACATGTTAGAACTCCAATATGAACTGGAGTCAAAAGCAGCCAAGTGGTATGCCACCACTGATATTGCTAATGCCTTCTTTTCCATTCCTTTGGCCACAGAATGCAGGCCACAGTTTGCTTTCACCTGGAGGGGCGTTCAGAATACCTAGAACCGTTTGCCCCAGGGGTGGAAACACATCCCAACCATTTGCCATGGGTGGATCCAAGCTGCACTGGAACAGGGCGGTGCTCCTGAGCACTTACAGTACATTGATGACATTATTGTGAGGGGCGATACAGCAGACGTCGTCTTCACGAAAGGAGAGCGAATAATTCAAATTCTTCTGCAAGCTGGTTTTGCTATTAAGCGAAGCAAAGTGAAAAGACCTGCCCAGGACATTCAATTCCTAGGTATAGAATGGCAAGATGGGCGTTGTCACATTCCAGCAGAGGTGATCAACAAAATCACTGCTATGTCTCCACCCACGAGCAAGGGAGAGAGACAGTCTTTTCTAGGTGTAGTGGGCTTTTGGAGAATGCATGTTCCAAACTGTAGCCTCATTGTAAGCCCCCTTCATCAGGTGACGCGGAAGAAGAATAATTTTGTGTGGGGTCGTGAGCAGCAGCAGGTTTTTGAAGAGATTAAACAGGAGATAGCCCTTGTCGTGGCCCTGGGGCCAGTACGGACAGGACAGGATGTAAAGAACATCCTCCACAAAGCTGCTGGAGAGAAAGGTCCCACTTGGAGTCTGTGGCAAAGAGCCGACCCCTGGGATTCTGGAGTCGAGCGTACAGAGTGTCTGAAGGGTGCTACATTCCAACTGAAAAGGCGATCCTAGCTGAGTATGAGGGGGTTTGAGCTGCTTCTGAAGTAACTGATACTGAAATGCAGCTCCTTCTGGCACCTCGACTGCCAGTGCTGAACTGGATGTTCAAGGGAAAGGTTCCCTCTACCCATCCTGCTACTGATGCCACTTGAGTAAGTGGATTGCGTTGATTACGCAATGAGCTCGGATGGGGAACCTCAGCCATCCAGGAATCCTAGAGGAGATTATGGACTGGCCTGAAGGCAAAAAGTTTGGAACATTACCAGCAGAAGAGGTATTGCAAGCTAAAGAGGCCCCACCATACAATGAACTACCAGAAGATGAAAAGAAATATGCCCTGTTCACAGATGGATCATGTCGTATTGTGGGGAAGCATCACAGATGGAAATCTGCTGTGTGGAGCCCCACAAGATGAGTTGCAGAGGCCACCGAAGCGATAGGAGAATCAAGCCAATTTGCAGAGGTAAAGGCTGTCCAATTGGCCTTAGATGTTGCTGAACGGGAGAGATGGCCAATGCTTTATCTTTACACTGACTCATGGATGGTGGCAAATGCCTTATGGGGGTGGTTACAGCAGAGGGAACAAAACAACTGGCAAAGAAGGGGTAAACCTATTTGGGCAGCTGAACTGTGGAAAGACATTTCTGCCCGAATAAAGTACATGGTTGTAAAGGTGCGTCACGTAGATGCTCATGTGCCCAAGAGTTGGGCTACTGAAGAACATAAAAATAACCTTCAGGTAGATCGAGCTGCCAAAATTGAGGTGGCCCAAGTAGATTTGGTCTGACAACACAAAAGTGAATTATTTCTAGCTCGGTCGGCCCATGAAACTTTGGGCCATCAAGGAAGAGATGCAACATACAAGTGGGCTAGAGACCGAGGGGTGGACTTAACTATGGACACTACTGCACAGGTTATTCTTGACTGTGACACATGTGCCATAATTAAACAAGCCAAGAGGATGAAACCTCTCTGGGGGGAAGGGAGATGGCAAAAGTATAAATATGGGGAGGCGTGGCAGGTTGATTACATCACCTTGCCACGACCTCGCAATGGTAAGCGTTATGTGCTTACCATGGTGGAGGCAACCACTGAGTGGCTTGAAACATACGCAGTACTCCATGCTCCTGCCCGCAACACCATATTGGGTCTGGAGAAACACGTCCTGTGGCGACATGGCACTCCAGAAAGAATTGAGTCAGATAATGGGACTCATTTCAAAAATTCTCTTGTAAATACTTGGGCCAAAGATCATGGCATTGAGTGGATTTATCATATCCACTGTCATGCACCAGCTTCTGGTAAGATTGAACGGTACAATGGGTTGTTGAAAACCATGTTGAAAGCAATGTGTGGCGGGACATTTAAGAATTGGGCGAAGCATTTGGCAGAAGCCACCTGGTTGGTCAATACCAGAGGATCTATCAATCGCGATGGTCCTGCCAGCTCCCTACGTACTGTCAAGGGAGATAGGGTCCCTGTAGTTCATGTAAAGAACATGTTGGGAAAAGTGGTTTGGGTGTTTCCAGCTTCTGGGAAGGGCCAACCTCTTCGTGGAACAGTTTTTGCCCAGAAAGCTGGGTCCACTTGGTGGGTGATGCAGAAAAATGGGGATGTTCAATGTGTATCGCAAGGGAATTTGATGTTGGGGGAGTGCAGTCAGTAATTCCTTGTGTATATATATTGGTTTGTGTGTGCGTGTTTAATGCTTATTAATTATGATTTGTTTGTGTGTATTAAGCATGATGTAGTGATGTAGAATAAGGGGTGGAATGTCATGGTTTTATGATTTTTGGTTATCAGTATTCCACATCATAACATCATGTAGTGCACTGGGAGTTGAAGTGTTCTGACTAGCTGTCCCAGAAGGGAAGAACTACGTTCCCCAGAAGACTGTTTGCTGTGCTGTTATCTTTTTTGCTCGGGGGGAACAGATATAAGGCCTTGGTAGGTCATCTGACTGGGCTCTTCTTCGTCAGTCTCTCTCCCTGCTGCTCGACCGGACTGTGCATCTCACCTCAGCGTTATGGTGCGGCCTATCCAGCTTCCAGACAATCTCTCTCATTATATTTCATTTATTAGCTTCAATTCTAATTATATTGTATTATAGTGTGTTATATTGCATTCCGATACTATATTTAGTAAATTGGTTTGTTTCTCCTCAGATCGTTGCCACTTTATTTTTAATTATTTTGGGGTCCCCTGTTTCCCTTTTCCAGAGGCGCGGATTTTGCGAAATCCCTCCACCCTGCTAGTCAGGCCGAACCAGCCCGTAAACCGTCGACAGTGAGTTTTCCTTCTCTGTTTGTTTGTTTCCATTTCCCCCGATATTCTTTCCAACTGTAACACCATGGCACTTTTTCGAGGTGTAATATCAGGTATTTGTAAAGTCAGTGGTCCATGGAAGGGGGCATTAGCTCTTTAATTCCCTGTGCTTTTCATGATGTTATGGTGTGGAATGCCGATAACAGAAATCATAAAACCATGACGGTGTGGAAGTTTACAGTATTTTCTGTATGTAGTGTAGGCCCTTACTGAACTTTTAACCCTCTTGTGGAACAGTTATATAAGTTGTTTTTCTCAAGGAAAGATGCTCAACAGAGTGAAGTTGAGATTGGTGTTTTCTGGCTTGGGTAGAATTGAAACAGGTGTAAAATAAGGTAAATACGCAGGGTGGGAGGAGTCTTGTACAGGACAGAACAAATGTTCTAACTTTTGGAAACATTGCCCTCCTATCTCCATAGGAATATACAAAACATATTTGAGAACAACAGGTTGGTAACAGACCTTATATGGAGATGTATCATAGCAACAGCATTGGGTAAGTTGTGAGCCTGAGATGCTCACCAGTGAACACCAGGAGAGGCATTACTTGCGTCGGGTCTAGGGTATATAACAGAATGAATTTCACTGACTGGTGCCCAATTTCTCCTTTGCCAGTATGAGTGTGTGCCCATTATTGCAATAATGAATAAACTGCTGCTATCGCTAAGATCTTTGCCTAACTAGAAATCTTTGACTTTAAGCGTTTCTCACAGAAGTAAGTTTATGAGTTGTTCCTTTCAAAATTTGCAGAATTTATCACAGTTTGCGTGCAAAATAAAAATAGTCTTTATTTGTATATTTCAGTGGTCTGACTGCTGCCATGGAAACATAGTCCAGAATCATGAACCTTTGTTGTGATAAGTTAATTCAGATGTTTCTTATTTCCTTGTATTGAATTAAAAAAAAAAACAAGTCTTCCAGTTTTCTTTTAATCTGGCTACTGCAGTTTGAGACACCAATACCTGTGACAGGTTTTGGGTTAGTTACCATTAGGTATTATCGCATTGGTATTAACTGACAGTAATTATATAACTTAGTACATTGGAGATCACTCCCTATTTGCTTTAGAATACCTCCTGCTTGTACCCTCTGAAACTATGTTTTCTTTACACTGCATTTATGTTTTTCTCTGAAGGAAGCCTCCAAGGGAAAAAGAGTGTATGACACTTCAGTAACAAGCTGCTGGAATGGCAATTTTATGTGAATTACCTTAATGGATTTATTCCCACATATTAAGAAAAATATTTCACAGTATTCTTTTTCATGGATGTTAGCCTAGTTGTGAAAGGAAAACATTTAGTAACTAAATATCTGACACGCATTTCAGATTCTGGAGTATCTTCTCAAAGGCTTTAAAAAAAACAAAAAAAACTTTTGAGTCTACTAGCTTTCATCTGCTTCTTAGAATTTAAGTGGTAATTTGTATCCGTTTTCCCCAATTTCTTTTGGAAAATAAATGTCTCTAAATAAGACTTCTTCCCAACAATTCTGCATCCAGATTAAAATAATATTTATCTATCTTGGAAATATCAACCTATTGGAGATGAACAGATTGGTTGGCTTCCAGTAGTTTAAGGAAATAATCCTGATCCCACTGAAGGCCTTAGAAATTTAGTCAATAACTTAAATGGAGTCAGAATTTCATCTCCTATATTAAAAATATGGAGAAGGTAAAATGATTTTTCATATTAGTGTTCAGTTGGAGCACTTTGAGGCATACAAATCCTTGAAGTGAAAAAATCTTCTTTGTGACTATTGTGTCTGTACTATACAGGTTGGCAGTGGTATGGAACTCTTTTGTGCCATTGCCAGAGTTTTAACTTTTGCTTTATAGGAACAGTTATATATGGTTTTGTGAAGTCATGTTTGCTTATTAAGATATATGTAGCTAAGTAAGATAATAATTGAGAACTAGATAGAGTATGTGTTAGCAACCAATGTGCCACAAAATGCTGCAGACCTTATTTTCGTTTTAGAGCTAACCAAATGGTTAGCTTGATTGCCCCATGAGCTACAGTAGACTGCATGGCATCTATCACACATTTTATAAATTGATTTGTTGCTTTTGAAGAATGTTCATAGAATCTTTTGAATTGGAAGGAACCCTTAGAGGTCATCTAATTCAACTCCCCTGCAATCAACAGGGACATCGACAGCTAGATCAGGTTACTCAGAGCCTAGTCCAACCTGACCTTGAACGTTTCCAAGGACGGGGCATCCACCACCTCTCTGGGCAACCTGTTCCAGTGCCTCACCACCCTTACAGTAAAAACTTCCTTATATCCAATCTAAATTGTTGTAGTAGGCGATAACGGGGTATCGGGTTGTGACGTGATAGGGACTCCCCCGCTCTATGAATAATGTATGATGCATGCTTGAAGGACATAGATGACGTACATAGAAGATATGTAGAGTATATAGGCTGCCTTTTCCTTGCAATAAACACCCTTTTTGCCATTCACCCTCTTGGTGTGGACGTGCTTTTCGGCCCGGGCGTGCTGCGCATGCTGCGCCCGTATATGAGCAAGACTCACGAAAGGCAACAAATGGTGCCCCGTGTGAGGAGATTTGCTTGAGGCCATACCGGGTGACACAGTGTCTCCTACCCGCAGGCGCGGATACCCGGGTAGAGGGTCCTGCGGAAGAGATCTTGGCCGGCCGGCATTGTTCCTGACTTCTCGTTCGTGTTCCCATGTACGTGCTGGTTGATCAGCAGCCAGTCCCTCCCTCCGTGCTATGGAGCAGGTTAATCAGGTACTTTTTCAGTTCTGTAAGGACTATTGTACCAAGCAGTCTCCTTCTAGGAAGGAGGTTGCAGCTCTTTTATCCCGGTTACAGCAGGAGGGGGAAGTGGGGTCCCCCGATGATGTTCTTGATTCCCACAATTGGGATCAGATTACTGCCGCCCTCGCGCAGCGAGCAATGTGCGCACAGAAGGGCGCTGAACTTAAGACCTGGGGTCTCATTTTAGGGGCTCTGAAAGCCGCACGGGAGGAGGGCAAAATAACAGCATGCGCCCGGGCTCTCCTGGGTCTTGATGGGGAAGCAATCTCATGGGGAGGGGTGTCGGGAGGCCCCAAGGGCAGCGGGTCGAGAGTTCCTTCCAGGACTCGGAGTGCGGACAACCCACCGAGGCCGGACGATAAGACGGCACCCAGCAATCCAGCTACGCCCTGCAGGAGCGAACAGGAAGAGGAAGCTGTTGAAAAAGGGTTCCCCCCCCCTTATCAGCCTGCAACAGCCACCGCTCTGTCAGCTCCACCCCCGCACGCCCCACCTTGGCAGCCTTTGTATCCTTCTCTGCACAACCTAGGGGGAGGGGAGGACTGCAACATTGTTTCACCCTTGCCGTTGGGGGGAGGGGCGGGGTGTGGCTGCTCTCCTTTTGCCTGCTTGTGCAATAGAGACGGGGCCTTGGGCGATAAGGGCGGGTCCTAGTTAAAAACTTGGGGTCTGATACTAGGGGCATTAAAAGCGGCCCGGGAGGAGGGAAAGGTATCAGCGGAGGCTCGACAGCTTTTGGGTCTTGGTGACGAAGGTGGGAACTTCCTTATATTCAATCTAAATCTCCTCTCTTTTAGTTTGAAACCATTTACCCTTGTCCTATTACAACAGACTCTGCTAAAGAGTCTGTCCCCTTCCTTCTTATAGCTCCCCTTTAGAAATTGAAATAACTTATTTCTTTAGAAAATCCACCAGAAAAATCATTGAAAATCCAAGTAATTCTACATTGGGAAAGATTTTAAAAATATGCTTATGCTTAAGAGAGCAATTGCTTATTTTTGAAAATCACTTCTACAAACCACTCCTTTAGTAGTTAATCTGAAAAACAATGAGTTTGATTTGGGGGGCACATAGAAAAGGTCAATTACATATCTTTCAGAACATGTGCATCTCTAATTAATAATGCACTTTGCTAGGTATCAAAGAGAAAGTACACCCTTGTTTCTTCTTTCATAATTTTTACAACAATCTGGTTTAAATAGTGCATTGGAAAGGTATATTTCATGTAAGTTTAAAATGTATTCATATTTAGATTGACAAATTATATACAGAATGGTAAGAATATTAAGTGTATTGGCAAGTGTATTGGTTATTTAGATGCTGCTCAAATGGAACTTCTGTTTAAAGTAATATGAAACTCACTTATCACTATATTTCCATCAGGTTCAAACACCTGCTCATCCAATCCATTTCTGACAGAACAGGGCTAATACCTGTATCTAGTCATGTAGGCATGGGAAGTTTCTTGATTGCTACATTTATTACAAAAATACATATGTTCTATGTTTCTTCCCGTATCTACCTGTAATGATAGTGAGGCTTTGAGGAATGCTTTTGGCTTTCTTTCATATAGTTTGGTTACACTGTTATCTCCCTTTTTTAAACGCAGTTTTACCCATGGCAAGCAGTAGTCTCAGGGACATCACATTTCATAACTCTTTCTCTTTTGTGATGCTGAAGAGGCATGTTTCTAATTGTACCAGACACATGACCAATTCTGACTTCATACAAAGCACACAAAGCATTATCCATGCAGTTAACCTTTCTTGTAAGTTTTGTGCATGCTTTTTTAGCAGTCTTGAGATGATCATACAGGTACACACATGCACACACAAAAATATGACTTACGCTTCCTAATCTAAAAAGGGGAATTTTAAAAATGGAACAAAGGAAACTGAACAATCAAGCCAACACTTTGGTGGACCTGGCAAAGGTTAGTAGGCACTTATTGTTTGTATCATCATTCACCCTTTCCAAATGAAGAGTTTGTAAATACATGTATAGTGCATAACATTTTCAAATATTTTTAACAAATTCGTTATTTCTAGAAAATGAAAATATGTATCTGTTTTGGGTTAACATTTTTAAAGTGAAGCATCTTGTTTATGTCTTTGACCAAAGTTTGAATGTGCATTTTATTTATTTATTTATTTTTAACATTAGTAAGATTACACAACTGAGGGGCTGATTATGAGAGCTGCTGAAACTGGCTTCAGTGATCATGGCAAATGCTTAGCCTGAAATTTGACTAGGCAAAGTTCATGTATTTCTGTATAGTAAATGAAGTTTCCTTTCCAATGACAGGCTATGCTGCGAGGGACTATAGCTGACAAGCCCTCACACAGATTGAAATTAGAGGTTGTTGTCATAGAATCATAGAATGGCCTGGGCTGAAAAGGACCATAATTATCACCTAGTTTTAACCCCCCTGCTATGTGCAGGATCACTAACCACTAGACGAGGCTGCCCAGAGCCACATCCAGCCTGGCCTTGAATGCATCCAGGGATGGGGCATCCACAACCTCCCTTGGGCAACCTGTTCCAATGCGTCACCACCCTCTGAGTGAAAAAGTTCCTCCTAATATCTAGCCTAAACCTCCCCTGTCTCAGTTTAAAACCATTCCCCCTTGTCCTATCACTATCTGATGAGGAGATGGACCAGAGTCATAACACGTATCAATGTGATTAATTCATCATGCTCCTCCTTTATTGAGAAAATCCACACTTACATAGTGAAAGAAGTGGGCTAAAAATAAACACAACACACAGCTTATGTAGTGAGCTGAAATTACACAGCTTATCTAGCGAATGCAGTGGGCGAGTGCAATTCTATGATTGGTGCATAGAGAAAAACAACTATAAATCACTCCTGCAGTATCAGGAGCTTTCTCACTTCGTAGCCTGTAGGCGGTAACCTTGTCGGTTGCTCAGTACACCAGCTCCCTGTTTTCCACCCCGCACGGACACTCCAAGGTCGCCATCACGGATGCTCCCCACAACCATGCCGACCACTGCAGTCTGGGTTGCTTAGTCATAGCAAATCATATCCCTTGTTATCCAAATATTCTCCAACAATTCCACCTTTTTCTTTTTATTCGTGAACTACTACCATACTATAAAATAATAACACTAATTATATTAATAAAATAATCATTATAACTTAATCAAGGCCTTGATTGACAATACTCTAAACGAGAGAAAGGAGACAAGGCAAACATAGAATAATGACAAGAAATACTGTTAACCTACTAAAAAGAACAAACACATGTTTGGCCTGCAGCCCAAGTTTCTGCAACCTGGAAATAAATCCCCGAGGGTCCC
>JACDJE010001143.1:12465-26198 GCA_016647715.1 Pavo muticus
GGGGGGCTGTGGGGATGTGTGTTAATTGGGGAGTGTCGTTAGTCAATGAGTGGGGGACAGGGATGAGGGTGATTGGGAGGGGGGGTTGTGGGGCATCTCACAGCGATGTTGGTGGTGGTTTTGGGGTGGGGGGGGTCCTTTTTTTGCCTCCCCCCACCCCTTTGATTACTTCGGTTCTTTTTGTGTTATCTGGGGAGAAATTGTTGTAATTTCGCTTTCAGGGGAAATAATAAAAAGTTTTACTGATTTTCACTTTCTTGGTGTGTGCCCATCTGTGCCCCCCCCCGCCCCCAAACTGTGTGACACCCCTAGGATCTGTGGGGGGTGGGGCACAAAATTGGGACCCCCACCCCTGCACTGTGTGACCCTCCAGGACCTTTGAGGGGGGGGGAGAGGAACAAAATTGGGAACCCTGGGACCTTGGGTGGGGGGGAGGACACAAACGTGGGAGCCCCCTGCCCATACCTTGTGACCCCCCAGGACCTTCCGGGAGTGACACAAAATTGAGATCCCCAGAACCTTTACTGGGGGGGAAGGCACAAATGTGGGAGCCCCCCTCCCACACTGTGTGACCATCCAGGACCTTTGAAGAGGGTTGGGGGGGGCACAAAAATGGGAGTCCCTCCCCCTCACCACGTGGTACCCCCGGGACTTTGGGGGTGGGGGGTACAATAGTGGACCCCCCCACCACCGTGTGGTAGCCCCAGGACCTTTAGAGAGAGGGGGGGCACAAAAGTGGGCGTCGCGCCCCGCTGGCAGCGGTGGGATTCGAACCCACGTCCCCTCGGGGACTGGAGCCTAAATCCAGCGCCTTGGACCGCTCGGCCACGCTACCGCGCGCCGCCTCAGCCCCGCCCGGCAGGAAAGCCTCCTGGGGGGCGTGGCCATAAGGGAGGGGCGTGGCCATAGGGGAGGGGGCGTGGCCACGGGAGAGAAGGGCCGCGGGTTCGAGTCCCGCCCCTTCTCCCAGCTCGCCCGTCCGCTCCCCCGATTTCTTTTGTCCCCCCTGCTTTTTCCCCTCTGCCCCTTTTCGGACTCCTTTCTCTCCGTTTATCCCCCACGGATCTCTCTTTATTTCCCCTATTTCTCTCCATTTCCCCCCATTCCTCCCCATTTCCTCCAATCTGTTCTCCATTTATCCCCACACATTCTCCATTTCCCCTCGTTTATCCCCATTTCCTCTCTGTTTATCCCCACGTATCCTCAGTTTCCCCCATTTCTCCCTGTTTCTTGTTCTTGTGGTGCTTGCGGGAGTTGGTGCATTGTTGAGGGGCTGTTGGGGGGTAGGAGAGGGGTTGGAGGGTGCGTTTGGGGATTTGGGGTATGATGTAAGGGGGTATTTTGGTGTTTCGGAGGTACTTCAGGGGGGTTTTGAGTGTTTTTGGGGTGTTTGGGTGTGCTTTTGGGGTGTTCGGTTGTGTTTTCAGGGTACTTTGGTGTGTTTTGGGCTGTTTTGAGGTGTTTAAGTGTGTGAGTGGGGTGTTTGTGTGTGTTTTGTGTGTTTTGGGGGTACTCTGAGTCTGTTCTGGGTGTCTTAGGGTCATTTGGGTGTGTTTCGTGGTGTTTAAGTGTGTTAAAGGAAGTGTTCGGGTGCATTTTGTGGTGTTCAGGTGTATTTCTGGGGTACTCTGGGTGTGTTCTGAGGTGTTTTAGGGATGCATGTGTGTTCTGGGCTGTGTTACTGGGGTGCTGGTGTCTGTTTTTAAGGTGTTTTAGAGTGTTTTAAGATCATTTGGGGGCATTTTGGGGCTTGTGGGTGTGATTTAAGGGTGCTGTGGGGAACTTAGGAGCACTTTGGGTGTGTTTGGAGGTGTTTTGGCTGTGTCTAGGTGTGTTTTGGGGGCAATCAGATGCGCTTTATGAGTTCTTTGGGGGTGCAGGGAGTTGGGGTGACATATGGGGTGTTCGGAGGTGTGTTACAGAGTGTTCTGGTGTGTTTTAGGGGACGGTTTTGGTGTTGGCGGGGCATTTAGAGGCTTTCAAGTGATTTTCAGAGGTATTCCAATCAGAATCACAGAACACAAGCAGTTAAGATGTACACATGCAGCACATTTGCATACACGTTCGTCCTTTCCCAAGAACTCATTAACATATGCTAATGTCCCCCGGGCACGCGCGGTAGCATCGAGGGCGGTCCTAGGCTCACTTTCTCCTCCTTTTCCCACCATCACGGAGACTTCGGGCTGACCTCCAGCTGTTCTCCCCCCATTTGGCACATTTCCCTCGCTCGTTTGGCCATAACATGGCCTCTCCAAAACAATATATGTGAAAGGCCAAGGGAAACGGCCTGGCATGCGGTGAAATGCTAAGAGAAGTCATCCATTGTGACTCCAGCACAGAACTAAGAGAAAACCAGAGGCTGTTGGCACACCCAGCCACGCTGAAATGGGAAGTTTGACAATTAGCACCCATCGATTCCTCCTGCTAAGCTGACACGTTGGTCCTTAACGAAGATACTGATCCCTACTGCTAAACGAACCAGTCTTTATTGAGGCAATCAGCATCGCTTTGTGGGTGATCTTATATTTGAAAGCATTTCTTTGGAGCTGTTTGCCTTCGAGTGCTCAGGAGATGTTAAGAAAGCCCTCAGTAAATGGATGTGTTTTATTGCTCTGAGTCTGGGGTGACTCCATTGCAGAGCAACCCTTTGCTGACCAGGGGAGGAGCAGTTCAGGAGGCAGAAAAGGATTCACCCCCTCAAAGGAGTGGGACGAGATTCCCCTCCTGTCCATCATCCCTTTTTCAGTGTGTTGAAGAGCACCGGTCCCAAGACAGACCCTGAAGGGCTCCGCTCACTGCCGGCCTCCAGCTGGACACAGTGCCATTCACCACCACCTTCCAGCCCGTTCCTTACCCACCCAACAGCCCACCCCTCAAATCCGCAACTCTCCAATTCGGAGATCAGGGCGTGGTGGGGGATCACGTCAAAGGCCTCGCACAAGTCCGGATGGGTGACACTGGATGCCTTCCCTTTGCCCATGAAGCCATCGCTCCATCACAGAAGGCCACCAGGTGGGTCAGGCACGACCTTCCCTTGGTGAAGCCGTTCTGGCTGTCTGGGATCACCTGCTCATCCCTCATGGGCCTGAACATGGCATCTAGGATGATCTGCTCCATGATGTCCCCAGGCACAGAGGTGAGGCCCACCGGCCTGTATCTCCCCAGGTCCTCCTTCCCCCCTTTCTTGTCAATGGGAGTCACGTTTCCCATTTTCCAGACCCTGGGGACTTTGTCCGACAGCCACAACTTTTCAAATACGATGGGAAGCTGCTCAGAAACCACCTCAGCCATCTCTTTTAGAGCCCTGGGATGCACATCATCCGGCCCCATGGCCTTGTACACAGTCAGTCTCATGAGCTGTCCTCGACCTCTGGCCCTGGGAAGATCATGGAGCAGATCCTCCTGGGCAACATGCTTGATCACATGAGGAATGAGTGTGTGATCCAAGACAGCCAGCACTGCTTCACAGGGGAAGGTCATGCCTGACCAGTCTGGTGGCCTTCTATGATGGAGTGACGGCGCTGGTGGACAAAGGGAAGGCAACCGATGTCACTGACCTGCACTTGAGCAAGGCCTTTGACGTGGTCCCCCACCACATCCCTATCTCCAAAGTGGAGGGATGTGGATTTGATGGGTGGACCACCCGATGGGTAAGGAGCTGGTTGGAAGGCCGCAGACAGAGGGTGGTGATCAACGGTTCCGTGTCCAGGTGGAGGCTGGTAACGAGCGGCGTCCCCCAGGGGTCTGTTTGGGACCGGGGCTCTTTAACATCTTTATCAATGACATGGATGATGGAATTGAGGGCACCCTCAGCAGTCTGCTGATGACACCAAGCTGAGTGGTGCGGTTGACACGGTGGAGGGAAGGGATGCCATTCAAAGGGACCTCAACAGGCTTGAAAGGTGAGCCCTGGTGAACCTAATGAGGTTCAACACAGCAAAGTGTGAGGTTTGACACTTGGGCCGGAGGAATGCCAGGCATTGATACAGACTGGGAGGAGCAGACCTTGAGAGCAGCCCTGCAGAGAAGGACCTGGGGGTGCTGGTGGGTGAAAAACTGAGCATGAGCCAGCAGAGTGCTCTGCAGCTGGGAAAGGAAATCGGATCCTGGGCTCCATCAGCAGAGGGGTGGCAGCAGGGACAGGGAGGGGATTGTCCCTCTCTGCTCTGCCCTCGTGAGGCCCCATCTGCAGTGCTGCGTCCAGGTCTGGAGCCCCCCAGTACAAGAAAGACAGGGAGCTGTTGGAGAGGGTCCAGAGGAGGCCACAAAGATGATCAGGGGGCTGCAGCACCTCCAATACAAAGACAGGCTGAGGGAGCTGGGCTTGTTGAGCCTGGAGAAGAGAAGGTTGCGGGGTGACCTCATTGCAGCCTTCCAGGACCTAAAGGGAGCCTACAAACAGGAGGGGAGTCAGCTCTGTGAAAGGGGAGATAACAGCAGGACAAGGGGAAATGGTTTGAAGTTGTGGGAGGGAAGATTGAGGTTGGATGTGAGGGGGAAGTTCTTTAGTGTGGGAGTGGTGAGGTGCTGGAACAGCTGCCCAGAGAGGCTGTGGATGCCCCGTCCATCCCTGGAGGTGTTGAAGGGCAGGTTGGATGGGGCCCTGGGCAGCCTGGGCTGGTATTAAACGGGGAGGTTGGTGGCCCTGCCTAGCAGGGGGGGGTTGGAGCTTCATGATCCTCGAGGTCCCTTCCAACCAGGGGCATTCTGTGACGCTGTGATGCTGTGATTCTGTGAATGTCCTTTCATAACAATTCAATTTCTCCCTCTTTATTTAAGTTCCAGAACTTTTCAGAATTGGAGTCCAGCTGGAACTTGGAGAAATAGATGGAAGGTGAGGTGATAACGAGCACTAAACCAGGACACTACTAACATTTGCTTCACTTCTGAGCATCTTTTTTGTTTCATCTGCCGCGGCCTGTATTTGTTAGTTCTGTAGAATTGCTCATTGAGTTTGAGTTCATCTGTTAATTTTAATCACACACCGTTGGAAAGTTGACCCTGGTCAGCTGCCACTCAACCTCTCTTTCACTCCTTCTCAACAGGATGGGGAGAAAATAAGATGGAAAAGCTGGTGGGTCGAGGTGAAGATGGGGAGATCAGTTACTGTAGCAGACAAAACAGATATGAGTTAGGGAAAATTAATTTGATTTATTGCCAATTACACAGTGCTTTAACTCCCCACCCTGAGAAGCACAGGGAGATGGGCAGGAGGGCCTGTGCTAAGTCCAGAGCAGCTTCTCTCTTCCTCCCGTTGTCCTCACACTTCTCTGCTGCTGAAGCCTGGGCTTTCAGGATAAACCTGATCCAGCGTGGGCTTCTCATGGGCCACAGGGGAGTTTCTGCTCCAGTGTCTGGAGCTCTGTGTCACAAAAAGATGGGACCTTAAAGAAGCTCTGATTAGAATCAGAGTCATCTAGGTTGGAAAAGACCTTCAGGATCACCGAGTCCAACCATCAGCCTGACCTATCAAGTCCCACCACTAACCCACGTCCCTCAGTGCCACATCCACGTGTCTCTTAAATACCTCCAGGGCTGAGGGCTGCACCACTGCCCTGAGCAGCCCATTCCAACACTCAAGCACTCCCTATGTGAAGAAATTCTTCCTAATATCCAGTCTAAAGCTGCCTTGGCACCCCTTGAGGCTCCTTCCTGTATCCTATCACTTGTCACCTAAGAAACTGAGACCATCCTTCCAGGTAGTTTCAGTAGAACTTCCAGTTCTCTTCCAGTAGAGAGCATTGAGGTCCCCCCTCAAACTCCTCCACATTAAACAGCCCCGATTCCTTCAGCAGCTCCTCACCACTCTTCTTTCTCTCTTGGTCTCTTTACCAACTTTGCTGTTTCCTGCACTTGGCTCGAGCAACTCAAATGCTCCTGGCAGTTAGGGGCCAGAACAGTTTGTTCTCTTCCCTCACAACCATGACGATGGTACAGAGGTACCGCTCTGGCCTACCCAGTGTGGAGAGGAGAAGGCTGGGGGGTCTCACTGGTGTGCGTGCATATCACTGCCTCGGGTGGGAGCGAGCCAAGATGCAGGGCCAGGCTCTTTCCATCGTGCTCTTTCATTTTGATTTGGGGAATAAATGGCACAGAATGGAAGCAGATTTTGAATGGGGCAAGGCGGTGTTTCAGGTAGTTCAAACTGCAGTGCAGTCGCCCGTGATCCTGAGACGTGGTGCCTCCAGTGTGGCACCATTTTCCTGCGCCCGCTTCAGATGAAGGCCGTGCTGCTTTCGGTGCTTTGGTTGTCCTGGCACGAATGCTGAACTCTGAGTGCAACTGGGAGGAGGTGAAGCGGTGAGGAAACCTGCCTTTTAAACGAGATGTAAAAGTGATTTCTGATCTACGTGCATCTTTCAAATACTTTCCTGCAGCCTTCCGGAAGGTCTTATCTGATAATTCACTTACCTATAATATGCCTTTGACTTAATTCTTCTTTGCTTTATCGGGAAATTCAGGACTCAGCAGCGCGGTGTCACAGCTCGTCATGGCAGCGGCTACAGTGTAGTGATGGATGAGGTTCCCCATTTCAATCCCGTGTTCCCTTCTGCCTTAAAAAGAGAGGTGGCCCAAGGCAGTTAAGGCCCTCACGCCACTCCTCTGGAGTTGTAACATCATTTGCCAGCCTGAACTGGAAGGTGTGCCGCTGCCTGCATGCCATGGGAAGCTGCACGGAAAAGCAAGGATGCCTTCTGTACCTTGGTGCCTGTTAAGCAGTGCCTCCCCCTCTGCTGGTTTTGCTGGCGCAGCTGCCAGGCCTGGCTTTGTGCCTGGGGCTGCAGAAGTGCCTCAGCTGTTCCCACCCCTGCCCGCAGCTGGTGGTCAGGTGCTGTGAGCAGAGCAATGGCAGCAGCAGCGTCACCTGTGGTCTGAAGAGACCGGACACGACTGTAGGTTGAGCACAACAGGGTAACTGCTGCACAAATGACAGATGATGCTTTGAAAAGAACAAGAACTGTGCCGATCTAGAAGAAAACCAAGTGAGTGCTTGCTGAATACTGTGTTGGTCAGTGGAGTCCCTCTCACTTTGCTCAGGTGCCTCTGCGGCAGGATGAGCTTTTCCTGAGCATTGGCCTTGTGCTTCCTACGCTTTGTTTCTGCAGACCTCCTTCCTGCTGGGCACCCAGCAGACACGGCACGGTGCAAACTGCCTTACGGTGCCCACCAGGCTGGCCAGGCGGCGCACGCTTTAACTTCTGTGCGTGCCACAGCCGAAGCCCGCTGACAATTTTATTTACCTCTCCCTACACTTCTATCATTGTTGCCTTAAGTTGTATGCGTGAGCTTTATTTCTCTGCCTTCTACAGGAGGAGTTGTACAGGATATGGGCTCTTCTGCATTCCTTTGGCAAGGCAGCAGCTCCCCCGTTTGTGGGAATTGAATGTTGTTTCTGCATCAGAACAAGACAAGAACTTTGTTAATCTCTGCTACCATTCGGGTCCTTTATTACAACTAATAGTTCTTTTCAGGGGTCTTTCTGCTTTATCAGGGTTCTCTGGTAGTTCTCATTGCTCATCCTCTAGATAAACCTTCCCCAACAATGCATACTCAGTATATAAGTACAACAATATATATATAGATATAGATATATCCATAGAGATTAGGTAGATGGAGTAAGCTATAAGCATAAAGACTGAAGCTCCTGTCTGTCCAGCCATCTGAAAAGCTTCTGGGCCTTCAGTTCAAGGCAAGTTGGACACAGTAGATATCTTTACAAACCAGAAACCTCTTGATGTAGGAAAACTACCAGCTTTTGGTGCTGGATAGGCAGGACCTGAGTAACAGAGAATTGAAGGAGGAGAAGTTAAACAATTAACAGTCAAATTAAAAGGACAACTCGTGACACGCTGTAGGGAGTGCCTGAAGAACATACTGAGGAAGATCTGGCACCCCCCCTCCGCAGTCTTTGTCTAACAAAAACTCTGAAGAAAATCACCGTATCCATAGGAATGAGAAGGGAACTGAGACATCTGGGAGACAGCAGGGCTGCTACTGACTGACACCAGGTAACACACCAATTAACAAGTAATTAACAAATGTGAACCTTCTGATAAGATTGTGAACCTGGAGTACCCAGCCAGTGGGGAAACGGGGGAGGCAAAGGGGTGGGGGGGGAAACAAGCTACAGAAGCTGCCATATCCATGCCCATGGCGCCCCCCTGCTTGTGGGACGCCCGCCACTGCAATCGCAAAGAAAATCTGCTTTATCAGAGATACCGTCAAAATGATTTGGACATTTCCAGCACATTCTCCCCGTATCTTCAGCAGGGACCCCTGGAAAGGCTTTTTGCAACAGGGAGGTGAGAGAGCAGTTCGTTTTTCCACACGGTTTTTCAATAGCTGGAGAATTATCCTGGGAAAGAAGCAGTTGATGTAATTGACCTGGAAGTAATGAAGGAAGAGCTCTGATGAAACACTGATATTGACTTCAGTCTGCCTACTGAAGCAATTTTCTTCATTAATTCTTTTTTTTTTTTCCTTTAAATTCAAATCAATGCTGGGATAGTAACTATTAAACGCTCTGCACTCAGGAGGAATGGGGTTTGTCTCAGGGCAGCGGCACTGTGGCATTTCTAGACGCTTTTCCATCGCTAATGGCTGATCAGCTGAACGAGGTGTGAGCAGGTTGCTAACTGCTGCGGTGAGCTTTCCGGGCTGGAGGCGGGAGCTTCAAGTCTGGCAGCATCAGCTGGTAGCTGGCAAGGAGCTACAGTTGGCTTCTGCACCGAACATGACGACATTTTGTTTTCCCTTCGCTTTTCTTATCTTCAATATCTTTATTGATGACCTGGATGAGGGCACTGAGTGCACCCTCAGTAAGTTTGCAGATGGCACCAAGCTGGCTGGAAGTGTCGATCTGCCTGGGGGTAGGGAGGCCCTACAGAGGGATCTGGACAGGCTGGATAGCTGGGCTGAAGCCAATGGGATGAGGTTTAATAAGACCAAATGTCGGGTCCTACACTTTGGCCACAGCAACCCCAAGCAACGCTACAGGCTTGGGGCGGAGTGGCTGGAAGACTGTGTAGAGGAAATGGAGCTGGGGNACCTGCACTTGAGCAAGGCCTTTGACGTGGTCCCCCACCACATCCCTATCTCCAAAGTGGAGGGATGTGGATTTGATGGGTGGACCACCCGATGGGTAAGGAGCTGGTTGGAAGGCCGCAGACAGAGGGTGGTGATCAACGGTTCCGTGTCCAGGTGGAGGCTGGTAACGAGCGGCGTCCCCCAGGGGTCTGTTTGGGACCGGGGCTCTTTAACATCTTTATCAATGACATGGATGATGGAATTGAGGGCACCCTCAGCAGTCTGCTGATGACACCAAGCTGAGTGGTGCGGTTGACACGGTGGAGGGAAGGGATGCCATTCAAAGGGACCTCAACAGGCTTGAAAGGTGAGCCCTGGTGAACCTAATGAGGTTCAACACAGCAAAGTGTGAGGTTTGACACTTGGGCCGGAGGAATGCCAGGCATTGATACAGACTGGGAGGAGCAGTCCTTGAGAGCAGCCCTGCAGAGAAGGACCTGGGGGTGCTGGTGGGTGAAAAACTGAGCATGAGCCAGCAGAGTGCTCTGCAGCTGGGAAAGGAAATCGGATCCTGGGCTCCATCAGCAGAGGGGTGGCAGCAGGGACAGGGAGGGGATTGTCCCTCTCTGCTCTGCCCTCGTGAGGCCCCATCTGCAGTGCTGCGTCCAGGTGTGGAGCCCCCCAGTACAAGAAAGACAGGGAGCTGTTGGAGAGGGTCCAGAGGAGGCCACAAAGATGATCAGGGGGCTGCAGCACCTCCAATACAAAGACAGGCTGAGGGAGCTGGGCTTGTTGAGCCTGGAGAAGAGAAGGTTGCAGATTTTATTTGCGATTGCAGTGGCGGGCGTCCCACAAGCAGGGGGGCGCCATGGGCATGGATATGGCAGCTTCTGTAGCTTGTTTCTCCCCCCCGGTCCCCCCCTTTTGCCTCCCCCGTTTCCCCACTGGCTGGGTACTCCAGGTTCACAATCTTATCAGAAGGTTCACATTTGTTAATTGCTTGTTAATTGGTGTGTTACCTGGTGTCAGTCAGTAGCAGCCCTGCTGTCTCCCAGATGTCTCAGTTCCCTTCTCATTCCTATGGATACGGTGATTTTCTTCAGAGTTTTTGTTAGACAAAGACTGCGGAGGGGGGGTGCCAGATCTTCCTCAGTATGTTCTTCAGGCACTCCCTACAGCGTGTCACGAGTTGTCCTTTTAATTTGACTGTTAATTGTTTAACTTCTCCTCCTTCAATTCTCTGTTACTCAGGTCCTGCCTATCCAGCACCAAAAGCTGGTAGTTTTCCTACATCAAGAGGTTTCTGGTTTGTAAAGATATCTACTGTGTCCAACTTGCCTTGAACTGAAGGCCCAGAAGCTTTTCAGATGGCTGGACAGACAGGAGCTTCAGTCTTTATGCTTATAACTTACTCCATCTACCTAATCTCTATGGATATATCTATATCTATATATATATTGTTGTACTTATATACTGAGTATGCATTGTTGGGGAAGGTTTATCTAGAGGATGAGCAATGAGAACTACCAGAGAACCCTGATAAAGCAGAAAGACCCCTGAAAAGAACTATTAGTTGTAATAAAGGACCCAAATGGTAGCAGAGGTCGTGAGATTAACAAAGTTCTTGTCTTGTTCTGATGCAGAAACAACATTCAATCCCCACACATTGTCCCACATCTGAGCTGTTCACTGTGTGCCATGTTGTACTCTGGGAGCACTGAGAGGCTCTCTACCCCATCCCAGCCTGAACGTGGGGCAGCGGCACCGCCTGATTTGTGGAATCAAACTCTATAACCCAGAGTTAGGTTATAAAGCAGGCACGTTTATTCAGTGAGACGCGTATCGTTGGGTGCGTGGGGGATAATTCCTCCTAACACGCACACCAACAAGCAAGAGTGGTACAAGTTTGTAGAGCAACCTCATGCATATTCAAAACATGTCCTGGAATTTAGTAACATATTCATTAATCTACTGGAAACTCATCTGCATGCTGCTCCTCCCCTTGACACATGCGTGGTTCGTAGCGGGGGTCTTTCTCTGGTGGTAGTGGGGATGAAGTTAGTAGTCTTCCTCTCTTTGAATCCTCACCTTTAGCCTAGTCTTGTGTTCAACTTCCAGAAGTAAACTGGTTCTTGCTGACAAGGCCTCAGCACTTCCTCGTGTTGTTTACATTCTTCCCACAGCACTTTATCCCTTATCTTGTTTTTCCATTCAAGCCCCTTGTCCCTTATCCTGTTTTCTCCAAATTCCTGCTTAGCTTGCATCCTAATACAACAGCTAATCAATAACCACAGAATCACAGAATCACCAAGGTTGGAAAAGACCTATAAGATCACCCAGTCCAACCATCCACCTATCACCAATGGTTCTCGCTAAGCCATGTCCCTCAACACAACATCCAAACGTTCCTTGAACACCTCCAGGGTCGGTGACTCCACCACCTCCCTGGGCAGCCCATTGCAGTGCCTGACCACCCTTTCAGAGCAGTAGTATTTCCTGATATCCAGCCTGAATCTTCCCTGGCGCAGCTTGAAACCATTCCCTCTAGTCCTATCACCAGTTACACGAGAGAAGAGGCCGACCCCCAGCTCACCACAACCTCCCTTCAGGTAGTTATAGAGAGCAATGAGGTCTCCCCTGAGCCTCCTCTTCTCCAGACTGAACAATCCCAGCTCCCTCAGCCGCTCCTCATAAGGCCTGTGCTCCAGACCCCTCACCAGCTTTGTTGCCCTTCTTTGAACACGCTGCAGGGCCTCAATGTCTTTCTTGCAGTGAGGGGCCCAGAACTGGACACAGCACTCGAGGTGCGGCCTCACCAGAGCTGAGTACAGGGGACAATGACTGCCCTGCTCCTGTGGTCACACTACTTCTGATACAAGCCAGGATGCCATTGGCCTTCTTGGCCACCCAGGCACACTGCTGGCTCATGTTCAACCCATCATTCCTTAATTCAGTATGACAAAACAGGCACGCTTTCTTGTCAAGAAATCTGTATGAAACTCATGCAGCTGCTATTGCTAAACATAACTAGCACTACATCCTCGCCTGATGCTGCAAATCTAAGGCCACAAGTTTCAATTAAGCCACCGATAAATAACTGCCACGGACCTGTGAGAGGAAGAGCGCTCAGGCCACCTGCTGCTGCTTTCTGAGGTGAAGGCAGAGACTCCGAATCAAACCCAAGTCCCAGGGCCTCTTGCTGGGTGACCCAGATGCGTTCCCAGTGCCTTGGCAGCACCGCAGGAATCGGGTGCTTGCAGGGTGATTTTGTTGTGCCATCATCTTGATGCCAAGTTTCCACTAGCTTTAAATGCCTGATGGCTGACATTCATTCTTACAAACACTTCTCCGATGGAGAAACAAGGTCACTTAGTCCTAGTAAAAATAAATAAACCAAAAGTGAAAGCTGCAGAAAACGTCTGGGAAGTCTCTGAAGGAAGAGTAACCCTGAGCAGTTTTCTGTCTTCCTAAGGAAGCCTCCCGTAACGAGCATGGAGAAGGCGAGGAACCAACAAGAAGGAAGTGCAGGTGAATTCCGAGTCCCAGCAGAGCAGGAGTTACAGCTCCAGTTCAGAGCAGGTAGGAATTAAATCTTTAATGAAGGTCTTATCTGTCAGTGCTCTCAAAGTGCTGCACTTTCTTCTGAAACTCCAGCTCCCCCTGACTGCTGGCTGTAGAGCAAACGCTCCTTTGCATGCATCCCTGTGCCCTAAGGCTGGGTCAGGTGTGGGAGCGCTGATGGATGGATTGTAGAATCATAGAATCCTGGAATGGCCTGGGTTGAAAAGGCCCACAGTGCTCATCAAATTCCAACCCCCTGCTGTGTGCAGGGTCGCCAACCACCAGACCAGGCTGCCCAGTGAACCATAGAGTGCCATAGGGACCCATTGGGAGCCATAGGGTGCCATAGGGACTCATAGGGTGCCATAGGAATCCATAGGGTGCTACAGGGGCTCATAGGGATCCATAGGGACCCATAGGGACCCATAGGGACCCATAGGGTGCCATAGGGGCTCATAGGGATCCATAGGGTGCCATAGGGACTCATAGGGACCCATAGGGTGCCATAGGGGCTCATAGGGATCCATAGGGTGCCATAGGGACCCATAGAGAGCCATAGGGACACACAGGGACCCATAGGGTGCCATAGGGAGCCATAATCATGGAATCATCATAGAATCCTGGAATGGCCTGGGTTGAAAAGGCCCACAGTGCTCATTGCATTCCAATCCCCAGCTGTGTGCAGGTTCGCCAGCCACCAGACCAGGCTGCCCAGAGAACCCATAGGGTGCCATAGGGACTCATAGGGATCCATAGGGTGCCATAGGGACTCAGAGGGATCCATAGGGTGCCATAGGGACTCAGAGGGACCCATAGGGTGCCATAGGGAATCATAGAGAGCCATAGGGTTCCATAGGAATCCATAGGGTGCCATAGGGACCCATAGGGAGCCATAATCATGGAATCACCATAGAATCCCGGAATGGCCTGGGTTGAAAAGGCCCACAGTGCTCATCTGGTTCCAACCCCTGCTGTGTGCAGGATCGCCAACCACCAGACCAGGCTGCCCAGAGAACCCATAGGGTGCCATAGGGACTCATAGGGTGCCACAGGAATCCATAAGGAGCCATTAGGATCCACAGGGTGCCATAGGGAGCCATAATCATGGAATCATCATAGAATCCTGGAATGGCCTGGGTTGAAAA
>JACDJE010001157.1:0-11767 GCA_016647715.1 Pavo muticus
GTTTCTCCTCAGATCATGCCACTGTTTTTAATTATTTTGGGGTCCCCCTGTTTCCCTTTTCCAGAGGCGCGGATTTTGCGAAATCCCTCCGCCCCCCTAGTCACGGAACCGGGCCGAACCAGCCTCTAAACCGTTGACAATTACATTTCCCTCCAGTGATCTCAATGCCATTTCATTGCAATTTCCATCTCTCCATGCCTTTTCATTACACTTCCCTTCACTCCATGCTATTTCATTACACTTCGCTCCACTGCACGCCATTTCATTTCAGTTTCCTCAAGTTCACTCTACGCCATTTCATTACACTTTCATCTACTCCACTGCAAGCCTTTTCATTACACTTCCCTCCACTCAACTCCATACTTTTTCATTTCACTTCACTCCAGTCCGCTCCATTTCATTACACTTATTTCCACTGCACTCCATGCCATTTCATTACACTTTCCTCCACTCCAGACATCGCCATTTCATAAGACTTCCCTCCGCTCCACTCTGTGCCTTTTCACTACACTTCACAGCTCTCCACGCCATGACCTTTCATTATACTTCACTTCAATCCAGTCCACTTCTTTTCATTGCACTTATTTCTAATTCTCTCCACGTCATTTCATTACACTTCCTTCCACTCCACTCCTCGTCATTTCATTACACTTCCCTCCATTCCAAAGCATTTAATTACACTCCCTTCCTTCCCATGCCATTTCATTACACTTCCTTCCAGTCCACTTTAGGGCATTTCATTTCACTTCCCTCCCGTCCACTCCATAGCATTTCATTACTCTTTACTCCACTGCACTCCTTGCCATTTCATTACACTTCCCTCCATTCCAAACCATTTCATTGCACTCCCTTCCATTCCATGCCAGTTCATTACATTTCCCTCCAGTCCACTCCAAGCCTTTTCATTACACTTGCCTCTACTCCACGCCAAGCCGTTTCATTACAGTTCCCACCTTTCCATGCCATTTCATTACTCTTCCCTCCTCTTGCTGCCACTTCATTACCCTTCCCTTCACTCTATGCTATTTCATTACACTTCCCTCCACTCCAAACCATTTCATTAAACTTCCTTCCATACCACTCAATTTTATTACATTTCCCTCCACTCGACTCCACGCCATTTCATAACACTTCCTCCACTCCTGTCTACACTATTTCTATACATTTCCCTCCACTCCACGCAAATTCATAACTTTTCTTTTCACTCCATGCCATTTCATTACACTTCCATCCATTCCATGCCATTACATTACAATTCCCTCCACCCCAACTCCACACCATTTCATAGCACTTTTTCCTATCTACTCAAAACCATTTCATGATAATTCCCACTTCTCCACTCCACACCATTTCATTACTCTTCCCTCCACTCCACTACACACATTTTCATTTCACTTCCCTCCACTCCATGGCATTTCATTACACTCCCGTCTACTCCAGACCTCGCCATTTCATAACAGTTCCCTCCACTCCACTCCATTCCCTTTCATTACACTTCCTTCCATTCCATGGCATTCCATTACACATCCCTCCACTCCACACCATTTCATACCACTTTCCTCCACGCCATTTCTTAGCGCTTCCCTCTACTCCACTCCAAGCCTTTTCATTACACTTCCCTCCAGTCCACTTCACGCCATTTCAATTAACTTCTCTCCCCTCCTCTTCATGCCATTTCATTAAACTTCCCCCCTCTCCATGTCATTTCATTTCAGTTCCCATGTCTCCATGCCTTTTCACTACACTTCACCTCACTCTGTGCCATTTAATTGCACGTCCCTCCACTCCAAAACATTTCATTACACTTCCTTACCACTCCATTTCATTTCCCTCCACTCCACTCCATTTCATTTCCCTCCACTCCACTCCATTTCATTTCAGTTCCCCCGAGTCCACTCTACGCCATTTCATTACACTTCCCTCTACTCCACTCCAAGCCTTTTCATTACACTTCACTCCACTCTTGTCCACTCCATTACACTTATTTCCACTTCATTCCGCGCCATTTCATTACACTTCACTCCACTCCAGTCCACTCCATATCATTTCATTACAATTCGCTCCACTGCACTCCATGCCATTTCAATACACTTCCCTTAACTCCAGACCTCACCGTTTTATAACACTTCCACCCACTCCACTCCACACCATTTCTTCATACTTCCCTCCACTCAATGCCATTTCATTACAACTCTTTCCACTCCACGCAGTTTCATTACTCTTCTTTCCACTCCATGCCATTTCACTACACTTCTTTAGATTCCACTCCATTCCATTACACTTACCTCAACTCCACTCCAAGCCTTTTTATTACTCTTCCCTCCACTACACACCATGCCATTTCATTACACTTCCCTCATCCACGCCATTTCATTCAACTTCCCTCCACTCCATGCCATATCACTAGACTTCCTTGCACTCCGCGCCATTTCATAAAAGTTCCCTCCTCTCCACTCCACGTAATTTCATTGCACTTCCCTCCATTTCACTCCATGCAATTTCATTACCCTTCCGTCCAGCCCATTACATTACATTACTATTCCCTCCACTCCACACCATTTCATTACACTTCCCTCCACTTCCCTCCTTTCCATTTCATTACATTTCCCTCCACTCAACTCCACACCATTACAGTACACATCCCTCCACTGCACTACAAGCCTTTTCATTACACTACCCTCCACTCCTGTATGCACCATTTCGTTACACTTTCTCTCCACACCACTGCACGCCATTTCATTACACTTCCCTCTACAGCGCACCATTTCATTACAATTCTCTCCAATCCACTCCATGCCATTTCATAACACTTCCCTCCACTCCACTCCACAGGATTTCATTTAAATTCCCTCCATTCCACTTCCTTCCACTCCACGCCATTTCTTTACTCTTCCCTCAACTCCACGCCATTTAGTGAAAATTACCTCCACACCATAAAATTTCATGACCCTTCTTTCCACTCCTTGCCTTTTCATTACAGTTCCTTCCATTGCCTGCCATTCCACTACACTTCCCTCCGCTCCAGTCCACTCCATTTCATTGGGCTTTCCTCCACACTACTCCACACCATTTCATTACACTTAAAACCACTCCGATCCTCACCATTTCACTACACTTCCCTTAACTCCAGACCTCGCCATTTCATTACACTTCCTTCCAGTCCACTCCACGCCATTTCTTTACACTTCCCTCCACTTCACACCATTTCATTACAAGTCCCTCCACACCAAGCAATTTCATTACTCTTCTTTCCACTTCTTGCCATTTCATTACACTGCCCTCCATTCCATGCCATTCCATTACATTTCCCTCCAGTCCACTCTACATCATTTCATACTACTTCCCTCCACTGCACTCCATGCAATTTCATTACAGTTCCCTCCACTCCACACCATTTCATTACACTTCTTTCTAGTCAGCTCCATACCATTTCATTTGACTTCCCTCCACTCCAATCCACACTATTTCATTACACTTCCCTCAACTCATGACCTTGCCATTTCATAACAATTCCTCCACTGCAAGCCGTTTCAATACACTTCCCTGCAATCTATGCCATGCCATTTCATTACACTTCCCTCCACTCTATTCCATATCATTATACTTCCTTGCACTCCACACCATTTCATAATAGTTACCTCCACTTCACTCCACGGCATTTCATTGCAGTACCCTCCACTCCAAGCCGCTTCCCTCCAGTTATCTCCACACCATTTCATTACAGTTCCCTCCACTTCACACTGTATCATTATACTTCACTGCAGGCCACAACATTTCAAAAAGTTACCTCCACTTCATGCTGTATGGGAACTGTTGAATCAGCCTGAACCTCTGATTAACCACCTGAGGCAAGCACTGAGTCAGCCATGGGAGCACAGGTGAAGGCAATTCACCTGTGTGCCCGGAAGGGGTGGAGCCAGGTGCCACCTCTCCTAGACCCCATTTAAGGGCTGACTTCCACTGAGGAACGATCTCTTCTTTGAGATTGCTCCTTGTGGAGTTTTGCAAGCTTACAACACCAGTGAGCACCTTTCATTTATATTTGGTTATCTTTTCTAACGTAGTAATCTTACTAGCCTGACTCTCCTGTATACTATATAACATCCGTATACTTATTAACCTTACACACGCCATTTCATTATACTTCCCTCCACGCTGCACCGTTTCATTACTCTTCCCTCCAATCCACAACACGCCATTTCACTGCACTTCACTTTCTTCACTACAAGCTATTTCATTACATTTCCCTCCTCTCCACGCCATTTCATAACACTTCCCTCCACTGCACTCAACTAAACACAATTTCATTACGCTTCCTTCCATTTCATGCCATATCACTATACTTCCTTGCACTCCATGCCGTTTCATAACTTTTCCTACCACTCCACTCCAAGCCTTTTCATTACACTTCCCTCCACTGCACGCAATGCCATTGAATTACACTTCCCTCCACCCCATGCCATTTCATTACACTTCCCACCACCTCACTCCACGCCATTTCATTACACCTCCCTCAACTACACGGCATTTTATTACACTTCCCTCCTCTCCACTCCACTGTATTTCATCACGATTCCCTCCAATCTACGCCATTTCTTTACATTTCCTTCCACTCCACATAATTTAATTACAATTTGCTCCACTCCACGGAATTTCATCACTTTCCTTTCCACTCCATGCCATTTCATTAAACTTCCTTCCAATTCTTGCCATTCCATTACAATTCCCTCTTCTCCACTCCACACCGTTTCATACCACTTCCCTCCTCTCCACTCAACGCCATTTTATTACACTTGTCTAAACTACACTCCACGCTATTTCATTACACCGACTTCCAGTCCATGCCATTTCTTTACAGTTCCCTCCACTCCAGGACATTTCATTCCATTCCCCTCCACTCCATACCATATCATTGTATCTCCATGTACTCCACACCATTTTGTAACACTTCCCTCCTCTCCGCTCCACGCCATTTCATTACACTTCCCTCCACTTCATGCCTTTTAATTACACCTCCCAGCAGTCCACGGAATTTCATTACATTTCCCTCCAATTCACTCCATGCTATTTCATAACACTTCCCTTCACACTCCACTCCACGCCATTTCATTACACTTCCCTCCACACCGCACCATTTCATTACACTCCCTTCCAATCCACTCCATACCATTTCATTACACTTCCCTCAAGTCCAGATATCACCATTTCATAACACTGCCTCCACTCCAAGCCTTTTCAATACACTTCCCTGCGCTCCACGCCATTACATTTCATTACACTTCCATCCACTCCATTCCATATCATTATACTTCCTTGCACTCCACACCATTTCGTAACAGTTACCTCCACTCCACGGCATTTCATTGCAATTCCCTCCACTCCAAGCCACTTCATTATACTTCCCTCCAGTTAACTCCACGCCACTTCATTACAGTTCCCTCCACTCCACGCTGTATCATTGTACTTAACTTTTTTGAAATGTTGTGGCCTGCAGTGATCTCCACTCCACGCCATTTCATTATACTTCCCTCCACTCCACACTATTTCATTACACTTCACTCCACTCCATGCCATATCACTATACTTCCTTGCACTCCGCGCCGTTTCATAACTGTTCCCTCCACTCCACACCATTTCATTACACCTCCCTCTGCTCCACAGCATTTTAATACACTTCCCACCACTCCACTCCACTGCATTTCATCACAATTCCCTCCAGTCTGCGCCATTTCTATAAATTTCCCTCCACTCCACGGAATTTCATTAGAATTCCCTCCACTCCATGGAATTTCATTCCTTTCCAATCCATGCCATTTCATACCACTTCCCTCAACACCAAGCCATTTCTTTACACTTCCTTCCACTCAACACCATATCATTTCATTTGACTTTCCTCCACTCCAATCCACTCCATTCCGTTTCACTTCCCTCAACTCCAGACTTTGCGATTTCATAACACTTCCTCCACTCCAAGCCTTTTCAATACACTTTCCTGTGCTACACGCCATGACATTTCATTACACTTCCCTAAACTCCATGCCATTTCGTTATACTTCCTTCCTTTTTGAGCCATTTCATGACTTATACCACGACTCCGCTCTACGCCATTTCATTACACTTTTCAAAACTACAGTACACACCATTTCTTGATGTCTCTCCACTTCACACCATTTCATTACTCTTCCCTCCACACCATGCCATTTCATTACACTTCCTTCCAGTCCACTCCATTCCATTTCTTTACACTTCCCTCAACTCCAGACCTCGCCATTTCATTACACTTCCTCCACTCCAAGCCTTTTCAATACACTTCCCAGTGCTCCACGCCATGCCATTTCATTACACTTCCCTCCACACCACACCATTTCATTACACTTCTTCTTTCCAGTCCAATCCATACCATTTCATTACACTTCCCTCCAATCCAAAACACCCCATTTCATTGCACTTCACTTACTTCACTCCAAGCTATTTCATTTCCCTCCTCTCCACTACACACCATTTCATTACACTTCTCTCCACTCCATGCCATATCACTATACTTCCTTGCACTCCACACCATTTCATAACTGTTCTTTCCACTCCACTCAATTTCATTACACTATCCTTGGCTACACAGCCTTAAATACACCTCCCACCACTCCACTTCTGCCACGGAAAGAGGCAAGTGCTCTGATAACTCTCTCTCTCCACTTTGTTTGATTTATCCGTCTCAATTAGATTGTATTATATTATATTATAGTTAGTAAAATAAGTTTACCTCCCTAGAGGTCTGTTTGTTTTTTTTCCTTTCCTTTTCCCTTCCCCTTCCTCTTTGGGGGGGGGGCTGGGAAGGGGGCCCTTGGGCCCACTGTCCCTGTCACGGGCATAGACTGGTCCAGGTAACCCCGTGACAGTTTTTGGTGGAGAATGCGGGCATAAGCTTCCTAGCTTTTTAGTTTTTTTTAAAACGATTCTCTGCTTTTGGAGTGTGTTCACTAGTTTTATTTTCCTTCTTTTAGAAAAGAAGGACTCTCACGAGTGCTCACTGAACACCCTGACCTTGAAAGTCTAGGCGGACAGCCAGTATTCTGGGATATTTGTAAACTTTATTATCTTGTTTTTAAAAAGGATAGGCAGAGGCAGAGGAGCATTGCTAGTTTAACCTTAAGGTAGTCTGCCACACTCTGGACATTGTACAGAGTGTCTGTCACAGCCACCAACTATGAATCCGCTCTCGATTGTGGGGACGCTGTTTAAAGCATTGAATGCGATCATGTTCTTTACAAATTATTGGCCCATTATTAACATCGCGCTTTCTTGTTGTGGACTCATGTTCATATATAACCAAATAAGGGCCCTGATGGAGACACCTGTCTGGTACTTATATGCCATGTGGTATAATTTGAATTTTGACACTTGTATCCCAGATGGGGTAGCTAACTTCACAAGCAATTACATCCCAGATGGAATAGCTAATTTCACAAACACCACGATGTTCAAACCGGTTTCCAGGCTTCCTTTTTGGTTCTTCTCACGTTATTCGAATACCGAGCTAGTGATCATGCTCGTGGGTGCACTCGTGTGCATGATATCAATTCCCCTGAATGTGTTCTTATACATTCGTGTTGTGCGGAAGGAATCTCCTCCGAAACCAGAGAATACTGACTGGCAGGGAAGATGGAGAGGTTTAGGAAAGATCTTAGAAGCGTGGGGACCCGCAATGTCATGGGATTTCACTCTTGAACACCTGTGGGATCCCGAGAAACTAAGTCAGTATTTGAGTCAGGGATGGTGCGGCTTGCGCAAATCTAGGGAGGTACAACTTATTTGGGGCTTGGCTTGTGCTTACCGTGCCCTGTATAATACTGTTCTGGAGAGAGAGAGTTTTCGAGCTGAGGTTTTAGCCAAAGGGGGAAATCCCCAAGTTAAATCGGGTCAACCACAGGAAACACCAGTAACAATGTCAGTTGCCCCTGTGGAAGGCAAGAAATGGAAACGAGTGTCCTCGCGTCTAGAACGAAAGAAGGAAGAAGCGGAGGAGGAGGCAGAGAAAGATCCAGGCGAGGGGCCCTCCCCAGAACCAGTATCGAGGAAGGCAAAAGAAAAAACTAAGAGCCATGAAGAAGAGAGTGATGAAGAGGAGGTCTCTATTACTGTTCGTCGACCTCTGAAGTTGACTGAAATCCAAGGCTCAAGAAAGGAGTTTACACGGCAATCGAAAGAAACTCTTGTTTCCTGGTTGCTTCGCTGCTGGGACAAAGGAGCCAATAGCTTGTCTCTAGATGGTAATGAAGCTCGCCAACTAGGAAGTATCGCCGGAGACGCAGCTATCGACAGAGGGATTAGTAGATGTTGGGATGGAGCTATCACCCTATGGGAACGACTGTTAATAGCTGTGAAGGAAAGGTATCCCTACAAAGACAGTTTGAAGCCTGTGATAATACAGTGGGATACAGTTGAAAAAGGTATCCAGTATTTAAGGGAAATAGCCGTGGTGGAAATGTTGTATAACCCTAATTTTGTTCCTAATGATCCACACCAAGACCATGATCCGGAGAGAGTGGGAACGACGCCTGAAATATGGCGGCAACTCACAACAACAGCACCAGTAAGATACGCCAGTACGCTAGCATCAACGTTTAAGAGATACGAAGAACAACTGAGAAGACCCTTAATTCTCGAATTGGTTATTATGCTTCAAAACTATGAACAGCTGCTACCTCCAACTCACGCTTTCGTTTCCGCCATCTCAAAAGTAACAGACCAACTGAATAAAGTGCAAGAGCAAGTGTCTCAATTGATTAACCGCGACAAACCTGTAGCAGTATCAGAAACGCCTGATGAAGATCAGGATAATCCAAGGAGCCTAATGAAGGGAATGAATGAGCTGATCAAACTAATGAAAATCCAGCTAACTAAAGATGATGAACCCTCTGTCTCACCTGTATCAACAAAAATCTCAGCTATTAAAGGCAAACGCTTCCCGGCTCAAGCAAGGAATACTACGCCGCGTGTTGCCTTGTGGCGTTACTTACGTGACCATGGAGAAGACATGAAGAAATGGGATGGCCAAGCTACTCCTGTACTACAGGCACGGGTGAGAGAATTACAAAAATTAATCTCCAGTCCAGTTGCTCCAGTTACCACAGGTAATGAATAGAGGGGCCCTGCCCTCAGTCAGGGGGGGGAAAGGGATAATAGAGTCTATTGGACTGTGTGGATTCGATGGCCTGGCACATTAGAACCACAGAAATACAAGGCACTGGTGGATACCGGGGCACAGTGCACTCTAATGCCCTCTAGTTATGAAGGGACAGAATCAATTCATATTTCTGGAGTGACTGGGGGCTCTCAAGAATTGACTGTGTTGGAGGCTGAGATAAGCCTCACTGGTAAAGACTGGCAAAAACACCCTATTGTGACTGGCCCAGGGGCTCCATGCATACTTGGTATTGATTACCTCAGAAGGGGGCATTTCAAGGATCCTAAGGGGTATCGATGGGCCTTTGGAATAGCTGCTGTGGACACAGACAATGTTAAGCAGCTCTCTGTTTTGCCTGGCCTATCAGAAGATCCGTCTGCTGTGGGGTTGTTACGGGTAAAAGAGCAGCAGGTACCGATTGCCACAAAAACGGTGCATAGACGACAGTACCGCACGAATAGGGATTCCTTGCTCCCCATTCACAAGCTAATTCGTCAGCTAGAGAGCCAGGGAGTGATAAGCAAAACTCACTCACCATTTAACAGCCCCATATGGCCAGTGCGTAAAGCCAGTGGAGAATGGAGGCTGACGGTAGACTACCGTGGCCTGAATGAAGTCACACCTCCACTGAGTGCTGCTGTACCAGACATGTTAGAACTCCAATATGAACTGGAGTCAAAAGCAGCCAAATGGTATGCCACTGTTGACATTGCTAACGCCTTCTTTTCCATTCCTTTGGCCATGGAATGTAGGCCACAGTTTGCTTTCACCTGGAGGGGCATTCAGTATACTTGGAACCGTTTGCCCCAGGGGTGGAAACACAGCCCGACCATTTGCCATGGGTTGATCCAAACTGTATTGGAGCAGGGCGGTGCTCCCGAGCACCTGCAGTACATTGACGATATCATTGTGTGGGGCGATACAGCAGAAGAAGTTTTCACGAAAGGAGAGCGAATAATCCAAATTCTTCTGCAAGCTGGTTTTGCTATTAAGCGAAGCAAAGTGAAAGGACCTGCCCAGGAAATTCAATTCCTAGGTATAAAATGGCAAGATGGGCGTCGTCACATTCCAGCAGAGGTGATCAACAAAATCACTGCCATGTCACCACCCACTAGCAAGGGAGAGACACAGTCTTTTCTGGGTGTAGTGGGTTTTTAAAAAATGCATGTTCCGAACTATAGCCTCATTGTAAGCCCCCTTTATCAGGTAACACGGAAGAAGAATGATTTTACATGGGGCCCTGAGCAGCAGCAGGCTTTTGAACAGATTAAACAGGAGAGAGCCCGTGCTGTGGCCCTAGGGCCAGTACGGACGGGACAGGATGTGAAGAACATCCTTTACACCGCTGCTGGAGAGAAAGGTCTTACTTGGAGTCTGCAGCAAAGAGCCTCAGGAGAGACCCGGGGCCGACCCCTGGGATTCTGGAGTCGAGCATACAGGGGGTCGGAAGAGGGCTACACTCCAAGTGAAAAGGAGATCTTAGCTGCATATGAGGGGGTTCGGGCTGCTTCCGAAGTAATCGGTACTGAAACGCAGCTCCTTCTAGCACCTCGACTGCCAGTGCTGAACTGGATCTTTAAAGGAAAGGTTCCCTCCACTCATCATGTGACTGATGCCACTTGGAGCAAGTGGATTGCGCTGATTACACAACAAGCTCGGATGGGGAACCTAAGGTGTCCAGGAATCCTAGAGGTGATCATGGACTGGCCTGAAGGTAAAAAGTTTGAAACATCACCAGGAGAAGAGGTATCGCGCGCTAAAGAAGCCCCACCATACAATGAACTACCAGAAAATGAAAAGAAATATGCCCTGCTCACGGATGGATCGTGTCGTATTGTGGGGAAACATCGCAGATGGAAAGCTGCTGTGTGGAGCCCCACACGACAAGTTGCAGAGGCCACCGAAGGAAAAGGAGAATCAAGCCAATTTTGCAGAGGTAAAGGCTGTCCAGCTGGCCTTGGACGTTGCTGAACGAGAGAGATGGCCAATGCTTTATCTATATACGGACTCATGGATGGTGGCAAATGCTTTATGGGGGTGGTAACAGCAGTGGGAGCAAAATAACTGGCAGCGGAGGGGTAAATCTATTTGGGCAGCTGAACTGTGGAAAGACATTGCTGCCCAAATAAAGGATATGGTCATAAAGGTGCGCCATGTAGATGCTTATGTGCCCAAGAGTCGAGCTACTGAAGAACAACAAAACAACCATCAGGTAGATCAAGCTGCCAAAAGTGAGGAAGTTCAACTGGACTTGGACTGGCAGAACGAAGGTGAATTATTTCTAGCTCGGTGGGCCCACGAAACCGTGGGCCATCAAGGAAGAGATGCAACATATAAGTAGGCTAGAGACTTAGGGGTGGACTTAACTATGGACGCTACTGCACAAGTTATTCATGACTGTGACACATGTGCCATAATTAAACAAGCCAAGAGGATGAAACCTCTTTGGGGGGAAGGGCGATGGCAGAAGTATAAATATGGGGAGGCGTGGCAGGTTGATTATATCACCTTGCCACGATCTCGCAATGGTAAGCATTATGTGCTTACCATGGTGGAGGCAACCACTGGGTGGCTTGAGACATA
>JACDJE010001157.1:14396-25693 GCA_016647715.1 Pavo muticus
CTGTATCGTTGCACCAGTAAAATGGGTCCCTTGGTCGCTCTCGATGACTTGAGGTGTCCCGTAGGCAGACATCAGTTTAGTGAGTGCCTTGATGGTATATGCCTGGTTTGCTTTTGGTACCTGATAGGCCTGCAGTAGCCCACTTGCAGTATCGACACAGGTCAGGGCATATCTCGCCCCCTCAGACCAAGGGAGGGGCCCGATGTAATCGACCTGCCATTGCTGGAGAGGATTGTGTCCTCTACCAAGATGGGCTGTTGTTTCGGGCAACGATCTCGGTCTCGTCTTAGAGCAAGCGTCGCAGTCTCGACATGCCTGGGCGATGTCAGATAGCTGTATGGGCAGCCCCCATGCTTTAGCAGCTGCCCACATTGCCTTTTGACCAGCATGCCGTAGCTTCTGATGTAACCAACGGGCGATGTTCTCAGATGGTGAATTCTCAATCCATCGAACTCGGGCCAATGTGTCTGCTTCACCATTTCCTGGTGATTGTAAGAGTTGGTGACCAGAGACATGGTAGACATGTACAGTTCTGTGTTTGACTGTATTCCATATGTCTAACCACATATCTTTGCCCCAGATTGGTCGGGTGTGGATAGTCCATTCCTGGGTGGCCCACTGTGCAATCCAGAGAGTGAGCCCCCGGTACACAGCCCAACTATCTGTGCAGATGTTCAGGATGCCATCACTGAGTTCCTTGCTTATAACCATCCACACAGCTCGCAGTTCTGCCCATTGGCTGCTCTGACCATCCCCCTCGTCAAACCAAATTGTCTCGGTGGAGGGATGGTATGCTATTGCTCTCCACTTGCTCGGGTTGCCCTTGCTGGACCCATCTGTGTACCAGGCATCTTCAGGAATAGGATATTTTCCCTCCTGAACAGGACTCTTCTCTGGTGGAGCAACCAATGTTTCTTTGGGTGCATCCCTGTGATACGTCACTGGACCTAGGATCTTTTGAAGTTCTTCTTTTAGAGGTGATGAAGAGAAACTACTCCTCTGGCTGAGATAGGCGACCCATCGTGCCACCGTCTGCGCTTGGGCCACCCCCATCTTAGGAAGGTGAGTCAGATCTTTTACCCACCCCTGAATTGCCAGAGTGGTCTTAACTATGATTTCTGCTGTTTGAGTTATCGGCTCGACCGCCTGTAATGCGGAGTAGGCAGCCAATAACTGTTTTTCAATCATACTATATCTTTCTTCTGCTCCATGCCAGACCTGAGACCAGAATCCAATGGGGGTCCGAACAGAACTCTGGCTTTGCCGCAGGCCCCAGCCAAAGCCATCCTGAGTGACATGAACATCCAATTCAGCTGGGAGGGTAGGATCGAATATACCCAATGCCTGGGCTTGTTTAACTGACAGTGTCGCCAGTTGGAAAGCATCCTGTTCTGTTCTCCCTCAGTCCCATACCTGCCCCTTTTTCTTGAGTCTATACAGTGGCCTCAGCAGCTGCGCTAAATGAGGTATAAAGGAGCGCCAGCACCCCAGTATACCTAAAAACTCCTGCAGCTGCTTTGGTGTTGTAGGGACTGGGAATGCCTGAACCTTATCTATCACAGCACTGGGTAGTACTTTGGTCTTTCCTGACCAAACCACCCACAGGAATTTTACAGACAGGCCTGGACCTTGCACCTTCTGAGGATTTATGGCCCATCCTCTTTCTTGCAGATGTGGTTAATGAATCTGCTGCTTGTCCTACTGCCTCCAGTGAGTCAGATGTTAACAGGAGATCATCAATATAATGATAGAAATTAACATTATCAGATTTTTTCCAATTAGCCAGGTCACGTGCCACTAGATTATGACAATAAGTTGGTGAGTGCACGTACCCCTTTGGCAGGACCTGAAAGGTCCACTGCCTGCCTCCCCATGTAAATGCAAACTGATCTTGCGATTCTTTAGCAATTGGAATACTAAAGAATGCATTTGCCAAATCTAGGACACAATGGTAAGTTTTTATTTCTCTACTCAATGTGTCCATCAGGGAGGCAATATTGGGTACGGCCGCATGAATAGGCGACGTGACCTTATTTAACTCTCTATAATCCACTGTCATTCTCCATGTTCCATCTGACTTCCGCACGGGCCATATGGGGGAATTATATGGGCTATGTGCAGGTCTTATAATACCTACTTTCTCTAATTCCTGCACTGTTCTTGTTATTTCATTTTGCCCACCCGGGAGTCTATACTGTCTGACATTAGTAATCCGATGCGGTNGTTTTGTGGTTTTGGTTTTTCAGTATTCCACATCACAACATCATGCAGTGCATTGGGAGTTAAAGTGTTAACACTCTAATCCGGTTACCTGTCCCTACACGTCACGGAGGGACGGGCTGTGGGTGGTCTCTTTTTTCGATTCCCATCGAAAGAGGCAAGTGCTCCAATAACTCTCTCTCTCCACTTTGTTTGATTTATCCGTCTCAATTAGATTGTATTATATTATAGTTAGTAAAATAAGTTTACCTCCCTAGAGGTCTATTCGTTTTCTTTCCTTTTCCCCTCCCCTTCCTCTTTGGGGGGGGCGGCTGGGAAGCGGGCCCTTGGGCCCACTGTCCCTGTCACGGGCATAGACTGGTCCAGGTAACCCCGTGACAACTTCATTTCTTTACACTTCCCTCCCCTTCACTCCTCGCCATTTCATTACACTGCCCTCTGCTTCACTCCATGCTGTTTCATTATAGTTCCCTCAACTCCAGACCTCGCTATTTCATTACACTTAACTCCACTCCACATTTCATTACACTTCCTTCCCTCTACGCAATTTCATAACACTTCCTTGACTTTATTCCAAGCCTTTTCATTTCACTTCCCTCTGATTCACGCCATGCCATTTCATTACATTTCCCTCCACTCCACGCCATTTCAGAACAATTCTCTTCACTGATTTTTGGTTATCGGCTTTCCACATCATAACATCATGTATTGCGCTGCGAATTCAAGAGTTAATGCTTCAGTTCCAGGCACCTGTCTGGATGAGAAGAACTACATATCCCAGACAACTTTGTATTCAGAGATGAGATATAATCCCTTGCAAGGTCATAAGACCTTCCCTTTTTCCTTCTGCTCTCCTCCTTGCTGCTCGACCCAACTGCGCATCTCACCTCAGCGTTATGGTGAGGCCTTCAGTTCTTGGACACTTTCTTTCTCATTATATTGGATTAATTAGCTTCAGTTCCAATTATGTCGTATTATAGCGTGTTATCTTGCATTCTGATACCATATTTAGTAAATAAATTTGTTTCTCCTCTGCAAGATAAGTAAGCATACAGATGTTCTATGCTACATAGATGCAAGGTAAATAAGCATACAGATATTCAAGAAATGAGTTAGGCAGGTAAGAATAGATAAATACAAAGGAAAGGTGCTCACCAATATCACAGGCTCACAAAGGAACTCCACAAGGAGCAATCTCCAGGAAAAAAGCCTTCTACACTTACAGTCAGCCCTTAAATGGGGTCTAGGAGAGGTGGAGCCTATCTCCACCCCTTCCAGGCACACAGGTGAATTGCCTTCACCTGTGCTCCCATGGCTGACTCAGTGCTTGCCTCAGGTGGTTAATCAGAGGTTCAGGCCATGATTCAACAGTTCCCATACACTCCACCCCTTCACGGCGTAAACCAATGACTGAGTTAACTAAGGGTCTTTCCTATTACAGAGATTCAACACATCGTGACGCTTATACAATTCCCCGTCGCAATGTATGTTATCATAATTTTAAGGCAAGTGATGATTGATGAAAGTTCATGTTCTTTCTTGGGCCAGTGCTCGATGATGTTACTGGAGGCATGCAGTCGTGAGGTGCAGGTCCATTTTATGCTCCATCAGTCCCATGTAAATCATCACCGGGTGTCGCACATGGTCTGGCAGCAACACTGGAACATTTCGATGATATTTTGTTCCTTCCGGTGGTCCTGGAGGCTCAAAGACTCATGGGGAGTAATACAGATGTTTCAAGGGTACCAGGAGGGGAAGGTCCGCCCTCCAGGGCAAGATACAGGCCGTATTTTTATCCTGGGTCAACACTTCAGCTTGTACTGGGGCATGCCCCGGCCGCCTGTACCACACCTTCTGGCCAGATGTATGTGGCTGCATAACTATATCAGGTACCAACGGGGGNCTGCCTTGACAAGAGCCTCAAATATATGGACAGATGCTAATTATGTATTTGGGATGCTACACGCTCATAGTACCATCTGAAAAGAGCAAGGATTGCTCACACACAAGGAAAACAGCATGATGTAAATCTACCAAAGAGCATGGCTATTATACATTGTAAAGGACATCAGAAAGGTAACACTGTACAGGAAATTGGAAATAAGATGATGGATCAGGTGGCAGAACAGGTAGTCGAAGAAGGCTTTAATTCCAGACTGTAAACTTAAAATCTCTGAACCTCAGTCAGAACCTGTAAAATATTCTAAAGAGGATAGGAATCTAATTAATGATTTAGAAGGGAAGATAAGAAAATATATTGGGCAAATAGACACTACAAAGTATCCTAGTACCAGGAACAGGGTACAAGTGGGCCTATTGGGAAAGGGAACCTTACAGGGCAACAATGGCAAATTGATTTCTCGGAACTTCCAAGAGAAGGGGGGGGTTCAGGTACACGTTGGTATTGACTGATACCTTTTCAGGATGGCCAGAGGTATTTCCTTGTAGGACTAATAAGGCCTGGGAGGTAACAAAAGTGCTGTTACATGAAATAATTCCGAGGTTCGGGGTTCCTGCAGCGATCTCATCAGATCGTGGCCCACATTTTATTGCCAAGGTGGTCCAACTAATAAGCATGTTATTGGGAATTGATTGGCAATTGCACACACCTTATTGACCGCAAACAAGTGGACAGTGGGAAAAATGAATCACCTGATCAAATTACAGATAGTAAAACTTGGTCAAGAGGCTGGGATTCCCTGGCCACAAGCACTGCCTTTGGCACTTCTCAGAATTCGGACTAAACCCCGAACCAAGGAAAGATTAAGCCCATATGAGATTCTTTATGGGCGACCTTATACTGTACAAGAGGGGATCTCTATGCAGGTGGGGGATAAGGTGTTGAGTGAATATGTGATGAGCTTGGCAAAGCAGTTAAAGAAAATTGAGAAAACGGTGTTTGGTACCAGGGCATGGGGCCTGGATGCATGATGTATTACCAGGCAACTATGTATATGTTAAATCCTTCTCAGATTCACTTTTGGAACTGAGGTGGCAAGGACCCTACCAAGTACTTCTGACCACCCACACAGCAGCGAAAGTAGAAGGACTGACACCGTGGATACATCATACCCACCTGAAGAAAGCACCCAGACCACAGTGGACAGCAGAAGAGGAAGGACCACTGAAAATCAGGATCCGAAAGCATGTATAAGAGTTTGATAACAGTCAGTGTGATTATAGTAACAGTCACAGCTTGGCAGGAAAATAGTCACTTGAGAATAACTGAGAAAATTGGCCAGGCTCTCAACCGATCTTGCTGGATATGTACGGCCCTCCCTAGAGGAGAGGGGAGAGTGCCGGTTCATGGGATAGTAGCACTAAATTGGACAATTCCAAATTGGGTGGAACACGGAAAATGTAAATATGGGATAGAGGATAAGCCACAGAAAGGTCCTAATTTCGACTTACTAGTTATTAACTCTACTAGATCTATCTTTTTAGATAGGAAAAATGATAGTAAAGGTGGGGTGAGGGTCGGATGGCGAAACCTGACAGGCATAGGGTGTAGTTGGGAATGCGAAAACTCTGGGACAGTATCAGGGATCAGTGAAGCTGGAAGGTGGAAGCAAGGTGAGGGGTGTGATCCTAGAACAGATGAGAAGTCACAATGGGTCTCAGATAAAAACATACTTGGAATTGTAGGAATGGGAACATCATTCACTCACCTAGAAAGTATGACCAGGCCATTTAAGTTACCTCATGGGTACTGGTGGTTATGTGGGGATGGTCAGGCATGGAAAGCATTACCTTTAAATTGGACAGGGACATGCACTACGGGATACTTGATACCCCAAACCACAGTGCATGAAGAGACCCCTCAGGGACTCTTGAGAACCCCCTGGATTCGAACAAAGTGCACATACAACCCCCTAATTAGGCAAAATACAGGATTTCACAGCTTCCTGAGAGCCCTTATCCCATCTCTAGGAGTAGCTCAGCTGGAAAAGGCTATAGTGAATATCTATTTCTGCAAATCTAGAAATAGTAGAAAATGCCACAACGGATGCATTACGAGCAATCCAAGAGGAGGTATCCTCCTTATCCAAAGTGATACTTCAAAATAGGATGGCACTAGATCTATTAACAGCTAAAGAAGGAGGGGTGTGTACAATAATAAATCAGAGTTACTGTGTTTACCTAAATAAGGATCTGAGAATTGAAACAGAATTAAGAAAAATTTGGGAGCAAACAAAAGTCCTGCATGTGACAAGTCAAGATAACACCGACTGGGAAGTAGACTTATGGGGCTTACTTACTAGCTGGTTACCGAATCTAGGATGGCTAAAACAGCTTTTCTTGGCCTGCATCATCCTGGTACTGTTGGTATGTTTTACCTGTGTGGTAATGAAGTGTTCTATGTGCCTGTGCCAGAATGCGAGGAAGGAGTACGAGGTATGGAAGAGACATGAGCTAAGGCAAAAGGTGGAGAGTGGGGCTTATTTCGGGACACGCTGAGAGGAATAAAATAATCTAGCAGGTGGAAGTCCTGCTAGATTGAAGAAAGGGGGGAATTGAAAATGGGCCCCACAGTTAGAAAAGGGAAAAGGACTTCACAGAAACTGGGATAGGGGTAATTAGAAATAGTTTATGTAGGGAGTGTGAGAAGAAGGAGAACTGCAGACACTAAGTCTGGGATAATGAGGAAATGAAGGCCATAAAGATAAGGGTTTGAGAACAGCCCGAGGCCGTCTGGCAGTGAGGTGATTAGATGTCCACAAGGCAAGCTGGAACTGGTTTGGGGGCTACCCCCCCTTCGGGGTCAAGAAGTGTACAGAGTTTACAGTGAGGAAGATGATGAGCCTTCATCCCACGACCACCAGGAGAAGACCCTCACTACACACACGTGGGGGGGGAGGGACTGCATGCTAATGGGCTGTCGGGAATGTAATGAATATGTATCCGAATTCCTGGAGACTATTGATTATGTATTAGTTCAGCCTATATCCGTAGCATGCTTTTGCCTGACAGTGTGCAAGTTTGGTGGAAATATCCCCTTTGCACCAGGGCGTATGCGCATCGCTAATAAACACATACCTGCTCTATATCCTTACAGGCTATAGGGTTTGATTTCCATGCGTCACTTGGTCCAAAGATCATGGCCATGATTGGATTTATCATATCCCTTATCATGCACCAGCTTCTGGTAAAATTGAACGATACAGTGGGTTGTTAAAAACTATGTTGAAAGCAATGGGTGGCAGAACATTTAAGCATTGGGAGAAGCATTTGACAAAAGCCACTTGGTTGGTCAACACTCGAGGATCTATCAATTGCAATGGTCCTGCCCAATCCAGCTCCCTATATACTGTAGAGGGAGATAAGGTTCCTGTAGTACATGTGAAGAGCATGTTGGGAAAAGCAGTTTGGGTCTTTCCAGCTTCTGGGATGGGCAAGCCTCTTCATGGAACTGTTTTTGCCCAGAGTCCTGGATCCAATTGGTGGGTAATGCAGGAAGATGGGGATGTTCAATGTGTTCCACAAGGGAATTTGTATGTTGGGGGAGTGCAGTCAGTAATTCCATGTATATATATGTGTGTGTGCGTGTTTTGTGCTTGTTAATTATTGTTTGTTTGTGTATATTAAGCATGATGTAGTGATGTGGAATAAGGGGTGGAATGTTATGGTTTTATAATTTTTGGTTAGCAGTATTCCACATCATAACATCATGTAGTGCACTGGGAGTTAAAGAGCTAGTGCTTCAGTTCCAGTTACCTGGTCCTCAGAAGTGTAGATGAACTACATACTACATACCCTAGAAGACTTTGTGTTATTCTGTTTCCATTTTCCCTTCAGAGGGAAAGATAAAACTGTTTGCATATGAGGAGACACCCCCTCTTTTCCCTTCTCCTGAACTCGGCAGCGTGTGTGCTCCCCAGATGGTTTCTCTTTCAGCATTAGAGTAAGGCCTTCGGTTTTCAGACTCTCTCATTTTTATTTGATTTATTATTTTCATTTCCAGTTATATTGCATTATACTGTGTTATCTTGCATTCCAATATTTAGTAAATCTTTTTGTTTCTCCTAAGATCCTTGCCACTGCTTTGTTTTTAAGCCCATCTCTCTAACCTTTTCCCTTCTTTCCCTTTTTCCCTTTCCCAGGGCGTGGGTCCATGGGTCCCCCTGCCTCACTAGTCATGGATCCAGGCCAAACTAGTCCGTAAACTCTTGACATGTTATAATGTGGAACACTGATAAAAAAAAACATCAAACCATGGCATTCCACCCCTTATTCCACATCAACACATCTTGCTTAATGCATAAAACAAACCATAATTAACATGCATGCCACGGGGTTATCCAGACCTGTCTATGCCCGTGACAGGGACAGTAGGCCCAAGGGCCCCCTCCCCGACCCCCCCCCCACGAAAACGGGAAGGGAAAGGGAAAGGAAAATAAACAGCAGTGGCAACGATCTAGGGAGGAAAACTTATTTTACTAACTATTATATAATACAATCTAATTGAAATTGAGACTAATAAATCAAATAAAATAGGAGAGTGTCATGGTTTTATGATTTTTGGTTATATCAGTATTCCACATCATAACATCATGTAGTGCACTGGGAGTTAAAGTGTTCTGGGTACCTGTCCCAGAAGAGAAGAACTACATTCCCCAGAAGCCTGTTCACTGCGCTGTTATCGTTTCTGCTCGGGGGGAACAGATATAAGGCCTTGGTAGGTCATCTGACTGGACTCTTCTTCGTCAGTCTCTCTCCCTGCTGCTCATCCGGACTGCGCATCTCACCTCAGCATTACGGTGAGCCCTATCCAGCTTTCGGACAATCTCTCTCTCTCATTATATTTGATATAGTATAAGCTTCAATTCTAATTATATTGTATTGTGGTGTGTTATCTTGCATTTCGATACCATACTTAGTAAATTAGTTTGTTCCTCCTCAGACATTGCCACTGTTTTCAATTATTTTGGGGTTATGTTTCCCATTTCCGGAGGCGCGGATTTTGCGAAATCCCTCCGCCCCGCTAGTCACAGAACCGGGCCGAACCAGCCTGTAAACCGTCGACATAACCCTATCCCGCAACCTAACACTAACCCTAACCCTAATCCAAAACTGTACCGTAAATCTAACCCTTACCCTAACCCACACACTAACTCTAACCCGTTCTCTAAACCTAACCCTAACCCTAGAGTAACGCTAACCCTAACCATACACCTAACCGTAACCCAGAACCTTAAACTTACCCTAACTCTAAGCCTTCCCCTACCTTAACTCTAATCAAACTCTAACCCTAACCCAAACCGAAAACCTAACCCAAACCCTAAACCTATCCCTAACCCTAACCCTACCCTAACCCTACCCAAACATTAACCCTAACCCTAACACTAATCCTAAGCCTAACCATAACCCTAACACTAACCCTAATCTAAACCCTAACCCTAACCCTCAAGAATATCTTAAAATTTACCCCAGTCATAAACCTAACCCTAACCCTAACCCTAACCCTAACCCTGACCCTGACACTAACCCTAAACCCTCACCCCTAATCTAACCCTAACCCTAACTTTAATCCTTACCCTAACCGTAACCCAAATCCCAACTTTAATCCTCACCGTAACCCTAACCCAAAGCAAATCCTAACCCTAAACCCTAACCCTACACTAACCCTACCCAAACCCTAATCCTAATCCTAATATTAACCCTTACTCTAAACCTTAACCCTAAAACCAACCCTACCCTAACGATATCCCTATCCATAAACATAAACCTAACACTAACCCAAAGACTGAACCTAACCCTAAAGCTTAACCAGATTGTAAATTTAACCCGAGCCATAAACCTAACCCTAAAGCTGACCCAAAACCTAACCCTAACCCTAATCCTAACCCTAACTCTAACCCTAAAATTTACCCCAATAATAAACCTAACCCTAACCCTATCCCTAAATCTAACTCTAAACCAAACCCTAACACTAAAGACTAACCCTAACTTTAAACCTAACCCTAAACCTAACCCTAACACTTACTGTACCCAAAAACTAATCCTAACCCTAACCCTAATCCTAAAACTAAACCTAACCTTAAACTAAAACCAAACCCTAACCCTAATCCAAACTTTAACCCTAACCCTATCCCTAACCCGTACCCATACCTGAACCCTAACCCTAACACTACCCTAACCGAAACCCTAACCGAAACCCTAACCCTAACCCTTACCCTAACCCTAAACCTAACCCTAACCAAATTCCAATACTAAACCCTAAGCCTAACCCTAACCCTAATCCTAACCCTAAACTTAACCGGAACCTTACCCTACCGCTAACCCTAACCATAACCCAAAGCCAAACCTTAAACTTTTAGCTGTTCTGAAATTTAAACATAAACATACACCTAACCATAATTTGAAAAATTAACAGTAACCCAAACCCTGACCCTAACCTTAACCGGAACCGAAACCCTAACCAAACACAAACACTAATCTTAACCCTAACCCTAGCACTAATCCTAACCCTAACCCAAACCCTAATCCTAATCCTTAAGATGATTTTAAATTTATCCCTAACCATAAAACTAACCCTAACACAAACCCTAACACTAACCCTAAACCTAAACCTTCCCTGTCCCTTAAATTTACCCAATCCCTAACGCTAACCCTATCCCGCAACCTAACCTTTACACAAACCCTAACCCTAACCTGTACCGTAAATCTAACTCTTACCCTAACCCACACCCTAACTCTAACCCGTACTCTAAACCTAACCATAACTCTAGAGTAACGCTAACCCTAACCATACACCTAACCGTAGCCCAAAACATTAAACTTACCCTAACTCTAAGCCTAACCCTACCTTAACTCTACCCAATCCCTAATCCTAACCCGAAGCCTATCCCGAAGCCTAACCCTAACCCTAACCCTAACCTAAACCCTAACCCTAACCCTCAAGAATATCTTAAAATTTACCCCAATCATAAACCTAACCCTAACCCCATCCCTAATTGTAACCCTAACCCTAATCCTATCTTTAACCCTAACCCTGACCCTGATCCTAACACTAACCCTAACCCTTACTCTAACATTAATCCTTACCCTAACCGTAACCCAAATCCCAACTTTAATCC
>JACDJE010001119.1:0-25577 GCA_016647715.1 Pavo muticus
GGGGGGCACTGTCCCGTGACATCCCGAAAAGCCTCGCTGTCGCCTAATACAAGTGTTCCATCAGCAGGTGATTGAAAACTGTGGCCATATGATATATATTTTGCAGCTTGGATGTAGTAAGTTGGCAGTTTGTCCAGTTCCCAGTAGACAGATGTTACAAACAAACACCAACAAAATTGACAATAACTGATGCTCTTGTATAAGACTAGGCAGTGAAACCCAGGATAAAATAGGCAGAGTCTGAACTTCCCAAAAGCCGATCTTCCTAGTCATAGCTGAAGAATATTGTCTGGGCAAGACAAGAATGTACATTGCTTCTTCTTGAGATGCATCTCTACAACTGAGTAGTGCAGTTATATGAGCTCTGAATTCACTTGCAAAAATTAATTAGAACAAAAATGTTCCCAAAACATAAGGTTCTCTCCTCTTGCTCTACTAAGCAGATCACTTTGTAGTAGAGCCTTGCAACTGACAGTAAGACAAAAAACATTCATTTTTTCATAAATTATTTCTGTCCATAAAAACCATTTCAGTACAAAACTTAATCTGTAATTAATATTCATATTCACATTTTGACCAGAAAAAAGCACAAGTATAGCTGAGAATTTGCATTCAGTTTAGATGTTGTTCCAGTTATTGTTATAACTTTTTTCTAATTTAGAAAGCGAAGTCTGATTTTTTTTTTATTTAATTTTTTTTTCCACATGTGATTTCCTTTCACACACTTCTCCAGATTTGTATTTGATATGATTTGGTTGGGTAAATAACCAAGTTGGTAAAAGACTGGATAATCTGGTTCAGAGGGTCGACAGGTCATTCTCTACCTTAATTGCGCTAACAAGTAGAATGTTACAGATGTCTGTCATGAAACCTATTATTTTTAGCATCTTTTTCAGTAGTCTTGGGAATCAGGAGAGGTTCCATTTGACTGGAAGCTGGCAAATACTGTTCCAATTTTCAGAAAGAACAGGAAATTACGGACCTGTCATTCTTAATTCAGTGTCTGGTAAAATTACAGAGAAGTTAATTCTCAGGGTTATTGAAAAAAATCTTAAATGACAGCGTAGTCATAGGTCAGAGCCAACACAAGTTCACAAGAGGAAAGTTCTGCTTAATAAATTTATCTTCCTTTTATGACAAGTTCACCTACTGAGCAGGCCAAGGGAATCCAGTTGATGTAATCTTTTTGGATTTCAATAGAGCTTTTAATACTGTTTCTCACAGTATCTGTCTGGATAAAATGTCCAGCATGTTGATAAAAAATACATAATACGATGAGGAAAGCTAAGGCCTACTTGGAACTAAATCTGGTGAGGGATGTCAAGAACATCAAGAAAGGCTTCTTGAAGTATGTCAGTAGTAGAAGGAAGACTGGGGAAAATGTTTGCATGCTGCTGAATGAGGTGGGTGCTAACAGAGAACACTGAGAAGGTGGAGCTACTGAACATCATCTTTGCTACAGTCTTTAGTGGTAAGACTGCTGTTTGAGAACCCCAGACCCTGCTGAAAAGAGAGTGAGTCTGGGGAAAGGAAGATGTCCTCTTGGTCGAGAAGGTGGGTTCCATTTTCTCACCATGGATGAATTCAGTGACACACCTTTGCTTCATATGCTCTTTCATGTCAAATACAATTTTGTCAGGTTGTCTCTTTGCTGCCAACTGTCATATGGCAACAAAATGTAATGAAATACTGGTAGGAAGGTTCAGCCTTTACTACCATACCACCATCTGCCTCTGATGTCATGGGCCAACATCATAAAACAGGAAACATAACTTTCAGCGCAGCCTTCATAAAACATATAGTTAATGTATATAAGTAACAAAATATTTTAATTTTTAATATTTTTTATTAAAACATAAAAAAGAGGGCAACTGAACCATAAATATAGGATACTTAAGCTTGTTTTTGTGAAACTAATGCATCAGTTAGGAGGCGGCGCCCCATCCCTGGAGGTGTTTAAGGCCAGGTTGGATGGGGACCTGGGCAATCTGATCTAGTACTTGATCTAGTGATTGGCAACTCTTCCTGTGTCAGGGCAGTTGGAACTTGATGATCCTTGAAATCCCTTCCAACCTAGCCATTCTGTGGTTCTGTGTTTCTATGATTAGTCAAGTCCAGTGGCAGTGGTTTCAATTCTCAGTGAGCTCTCAAAGTGCTCATCAGATTTTTGTAATGAAGTTTTATTTTTGTCTGTGCTTCGTTCTTGAGAAAAGTCGTTTACAAATGTATGTACTGCCGAAAAGTGATAAAATGTCTAAAGCATGAATGTGAATTGGGGGTTATTTCTCTCTACTAAGATAGGGCTCCTAGAAGTCCAGTTGAGAGTGTGAGAGATTTTTTTTTTTTTTTAATTTGAATATCTGATTATAACTCTATATATAATTTTAATATAATCAGATATTAATATTTAAAAACTTGCAGGTCATGTATTTATACTGACTGAAAATGGAGTTGCAAATATACCAAAATTCGACAGTTTTTCAGCAATCTTGAAACCTATTCTCAAATTCTTTATCATAGTGGAAAGCATGGCTGCATATTTTTTGTTGTTCATGGGACTGTGACAAAATGTATATACTTACTTGTCTTAACTTGTATTAGGACTGCACAGCACCACATGTCCTGGTTCCAGACCAGAGAGGGTTAATAGCACACCAATGTTCACTTGGTGCTGAGTGAGAGCTGTGTGCCTGGGCCCAGGCCACGCTGCTCAGTTTGGTGGGAAGAGCTGCCACTATGATGGCAGAAACTTCCATATAAATATAAGGAAGAACTAACTTACTTTGAAGGTGACAGAGCACTGGAACAAGTTTACCAGAGAGGTTGTGGAAATCTCCTCTGGAGACATTCAAAATCCACCTGGATATTTTCCTGTGTAACTTACTGTAGGGAACCTGCTTTAGCAGATCTCTGAGGTCCTTTCCTAATCCCTATGATTCTGTGATATCTTTAGACTGTTACATGAAAAGATAAATTTTGCCAAAATCATAAGTATCTTAGGTAACTATAATGCTTCCGTCTTAATCTGGAAAATCTAATAAAGAATATGTTTGTGTTATAAGCATTATTCACCTAAGCTGTCCAATAGCACTTGGAAACTCTAAAAGATTATTGATCTCATCTGTTTCCTGTTAAACAATCCTCTCCTAGATCCTTTATACTATGTTTATAGAATAAGCTTGAAAGAGATAAATTAAATATGTGAGATCGGAGGAATTCCACCTTCAGTATCAAAAGACAAATGTCACTTGACTGGCCAATTGACTTGCTGAAACTTCTATGTGTAACTTGGCATTTGTAGTATTACATGCAGGCGCAGCATGTAAATGCATGGCTAGGGCATTAGTCTAGGCCCTGCAAGGCATGTCAGGATCTGACTTATAGTTGAAGAAATAATTTTACTTCTTTGTTATGTACAAAAGAAAATCATGTATCCCAGATGAAACTGTAACTTTCTACCTCTGGATTTCTATGCATTTCATGAGAAATAACAGCTTACTCAACTGCTCCATTTAAAATTAATTAGAAAAACTGGGAGAGGCAAATACTTCTGTATAAATAGTATAGAGCACAATTTAAGAACTTTCTCATTATTTTTATAATGCATTCAGTTTTCCTATGTAATTGTCTTATTCGTGGATTTATATGTGAGAAAAAAAAAATTGTAAGTAAATCCAGAAGTTATTAGTAGTCAAATGTAATGCTCAAAAATGAAAAACAAAAGTTCATCTCAACACTTCAGTAACTCTTATGTACGTAAGAAAAGAACAGACCTAATTAAACCAATCACAAACACTTTTCTATATTTGAAAACAACTGTATTATTCTGAAGCTTTTGTGATGCTGTGGTGTGGAGGATGGATGTAATTTTAAATTAATGCAATGCAATTCAAAGGTATGGCTATTATATGAGGTCGTTACAAGCAGAGTTTATATTGTTCATCTCAGCTTTGTATTGCCATATCTTATTATATTTTGATGTCTTTGTGTAACAGTAAAATTACTTTTCCTGACTTTGTGCCTCATTATGATGCTGCCATGCTCAAATGAGGATGTGTTTACTCGATTCACTCTTAGTAGAGGTTTTTAAGTTTATCTCTTGAGATACACAATCTGTATTTGTATTCTTGTCAGCAGCAGTGGAGAGAGAATATAATAGGGACATAAGCAGAGTCAAAGCAAATCATTTCATGAAAAAATCTGACAATATTTTCAGTGTTACTCTGGTTCCACTTTTGAGTTTGATTAGCAATGATGACAATAGCTTTATTCTGAGCTGACCCTTTTCTAATGTAAGATGACATTTCTAATATCATGCTTTATGTGGCAACATTGTCATTAGACAAAAGCCTGTCTGAACTGAGTCCTCAGATGTAAAACATTCCCAGGGATCATTTTCTAAATTACAGAATGAGAGATGCTTTGAGCAAGGTAGAGAGGCATCAGTGTCTGCACTGAAGGGCTAGTCTAACGGCAGAGTTTGCTGGCTTACTGACTTAATTTGATATGATACAAAAGTTTGTGGTAGCAAGCCAAATGAGTCTCTTCATAATTCTCATTAAGAAGCACAATTTCTGCCCCACATCCTACCATTACACAGAAGCAGAATGCATTACTCATTGTCTAACAAATTATTTTGGATTATTTTGTTAGTGATGAATACTTTAATAAGTGCAACAGTTACATTTTGCTTTCCTTTCTCTTCTCTCAGACCTCCAACATTTATACACACATCTATTGTTGTATAGAAGGGAATTGAATATCTGTAAGCTCATGTAATAGAAAGTTCTGATGCTACATTAACAGTTCATCTCCAGCAAAGATTGAGAAGGTGGTACATCTTGATCTAACCATTCCTTATGATAACTGGACCTACTGAAAAACGTTAACTAGCCAGGGGTGAAAAACATACTGATACAGCTACCTTACTTTCCATCTATGACCTCTGTGCTGCAAAGGCCTGAATACTGGCTTTCTCAGAGCTAGCTTAGGTATCTCCTCCATGGATTTGCTTGAGTGTCCCAAATTAGCAGTTTCCAAGCCAGATATTTTGATCCCGTGTGGTATTGTAACATCTGAGGAAGTGTGACCACAGGCCAGATGGAGTGGTCCTCATAGTAAAATAGGGGAGCCTCAGCTGCTGAAAATTTAGAAATAATGTCTAAAACTCTCTCTGGACCTTCATCCAGGAAATCTGGTTAAAATCATAGAATGTGTTTAGAATAGAACAAGAAATTAAGTATAGATGGGTTTCTTTTTTATATAGCTAGCACTCCTTATAAATGAGGTTTTTATTTTTTTTTCCCAAATAAATCAGCAGATGCATACATAGGTAGATGAAAACAATGAATTTTATTCAACTTCACTAGATTAAATTGCCCCACTAAGAGGGAAAAAAAAATTTTTAATACATCCAAAATATTAAGAAATACTTGAAACTAACGATATCTTCTTAATACCAAACTCAACAGCATGACTGCAGTCAGGGTGTGACTGATTGGTGCTGTGAGCAAGCTACTGCAAAAGTACAGGTGCTCTTAGAGCTGCAGAACCTCATCAGGGACAGGAAACAGGGGTCTATCTGGTACTCTAATGTCTCAAGATTATTGGTATCAGAAGGAATATAGTATTTTATAACTTGCTATGGCCTTTTCCATTACTATATCAACAAATGATTATCTGTCTTGGAAAAGTTTGTGCCTTTCTTGTTGGAATCTGAAAAGAACTAGCTAGCACCTCCTGGTTCTAGCTTGGATCTCTTTCTTGGTTCCCTCTTTTACCTAGTATTTGCCTCTTTTTCTGAAGTGTGAGTGAAAGATAGGATTTACAAGCAAAGCCATTTACCAAACCAAACTAAGAAATTTGTAATTAATGGAAAAATAGAAGTAGTTTGAATGCTTGGCATATGCCTCTAGAATCAGATCTCAAATCCAAACTTTTTTGTTTACTAAAACATTTCTAAAATTGTATGGCTGGCAATGTCACTGAAATAAATTAATTTCATAAACTATTAATATAAAAATATTTCTGTAATTATGTATACTATTCTAATTCTGATGAAATTGTTGAGTGATTTTTTTTAAGTTGCTTTTTCATGTCAGAATGATTGGATTCCAGTTTGAAGAAGAATCCTTTCTGTTTGTGGTTGCTACTCACATTAAGAGGCAATATCTGAGCAAGCATGACACTTAACATCTGTAAATGTAATTCTTTCAAATTGTCAGAAAGGTCCTGATGGTCATGAAGTGATGATGGATATTGCGGTTACACATGTGCCATATTAACTCCTTACACAATGTCCTTTCTTAAATGTGATCAGAAACAACAGCAAAAGAAGTGCTCATCACACCAAGGATATCCTATCACAGTGTGTTTTACAATGTTTATTACAAAACACACTATTTTTACAGTGCATTACATATACTTTTGAGCAGGAAGTATTGCTAACAAAAACACTGAACTATACAGAAACACTGATTACATGAAGCGTCTCTTTTCTGCAGGCTGCCTCAGCTCCGTAACACTTCAGAGGACTAAAGTCATTTTTAATGCAAAAATAGCTTTAAAGCAAGAAACAAAGCTAACCTGATAAGTGCTAAAGTTACCTTTACATACTGAAGGGCCTCAGGAGAATGTTTGTGTGTCTTATCTGACCTACCTGCACCCATCACTGTGTCATCAGATTTTCTACCTAGTAGTGAGAGGATATTTAGCTAGCAAATAAAGTTTAAACTTTATTTTAAAGGACATTTTCCTTCTCTCAGAAGTTCTTTTCACCTTCCTTCTTCATTAGAAATAGAAAGAAAATATCCATGCTTTCAAATAGAATATAGTAAGATAGCAGTTAACACCAAAAAGTTTCTCAAACAGGCTTTCCTTTTCCAGATAATCAAGTTTTCTCTTCCCAGCCTCAAAAGTAATCCCCAACAGCTACCACCCAAGAGAGGCATGTGCACAAGCAGAGCAATATGACTACTGCAAAATACTTTGTATGTCCTAAACTTTTCTAATGAGCTTTCTTTTTACAGTTGTTGCCTTACAAATGAGCCTCAGTCCTATAAAACCTGGGGATCTGAGAGCTGACAGTTGCCGAGTGCATCATGTCAGGAAGCAGCGTGAGTTGTGTTCTGGCTCTGACATGACATATGTCATAGATCACCCTGAGCATTTCCATGGGTCTTCAAGGCCCTGATCTTGCTTTCTGTATTTAGGCAAAATTCCATAGATACTAGGGCAGGGTTTCCCTTATTAGGATAGTGAAAATCAACAGCACATGGATTCCATGACTTCAATATTTTTAACTTATTCAAAACTGAGTTACTTTTAAAAAAGTGAAATGGATTATTGTCTATTGGGGGGAAAAAAAAAAAAAAAAGAAAAGGTCCCAAAATAACTTTATGTATTAGATACCTGACATTTACTTCAGGGATAAATAGTGAAAATTTGGTTATTTTAATGTTCTTCAGTATTGCTGTCCAACCCTTGAACACAACACTTAGAAACTTAATCTTCATCAGTAAAATACCCCAGTCCACATTAGAGCAATGCTCAAATGTCTCAGACCTAATAAGTTTTGAAAGTCCAAAGGCTGAGCCTTGAATGATGTTTTAAATGCTGTCATATCTACATAAACCATAAGGATGCAAAGAGAAAGGCAATGCTTGGCAGGTCCTTCTCTCCTGTCCAGGAATCCACCATTTATTTCACCGTTGCGGTTAGAAAACCCTTTTTCAGATCTGCCTATACTTGTTTAGAAGTACATGCTTTTGAGAAAAAAATTATAATAGATAAAGTATAGGTTAAAAAAGTTTCAGAAGCTAATCTAAATTTATGTTCCTGCCCCAAAGGAGGTTTTCATATTTTCTTTCTCATTCTTCAATTATTCTAATCCATTTTTGATGATCTATGTTTAGACTCCACAACTTCTGTTAATCTGTTTCAGCACTTCACCATCAGTTTTATTTGTGGTTGTTTTCTTTTCCCTAATGTACAACATGAGTTCACAGTATTAAGGGTTGCTATCACATTTCCATCATCATCCCCTCCCTGAGCTGAACTCCAGATATTTCAGTCTCTGTTAACATGTCAGTTTCTGCAGCGTTCCAGTTCTTCTCAGCTGTCTTCTGTGGATACTTTGGCAATAGCCCAAATTGGTCACAGCATTCCAGTTGATATTTTGTCCATGAAGATTTAAATGGAGTTTAATAGCAGCTGGCAGTAAAGGCACTGGGGAGGAATCCTATTTCAGATAATCCAATTTTTTTTTCCTATTTATCAGGATGTTTAACTAAGCTGCGTAGACTGCTTTGCTACAATATTATGAGTTTCGTCCAATCTGAAAGGTGTTAATTTCACCAACCTAAAAACATCCAGAGCTGAAGGTCTCATAAGGCACATAGAAATACTAAACCAACAGCCCTCTAGATAATGTCATGTTCTACATTTAACAAGATTAGCTAACTTTTATTTCCCCAGTCAGAGCAGAAGTTGAAATCAATGTAAGAAAATTACATTCAATTAAATGTGATAGTCTCAGCAATTTTCAATTTTGTTACATAGATTTTCGAAGAAAGTAAAAACAGAGTTTCAGACAAAAAAAAAAGGTCTCATAGGTTACATCAGCAATTAATTCAACAGGACCAGAAGTACTATTGTAAAGAAGATCAGTAGCACCCCTCTATAAATACAGACTATGAGCTTAAGATCTGTCTTTGTTTTTCTTTATGTTCAATGGTCACTGTATTCCTATGATCCATAATGCTATTAAGTTAAAATAATTGATCTGTAAATCCACAATAGGAAGGCTTCTTGATTTCATAATATATGAGTATTTTTAAATGTACAATTCTTGACAATAATCCTTTGCGTGCTGTGCAGTTATTCTGTGCAACGGAAACTGACAACAATTTCTTTCTTAAAAATGACACTGTGCGCTGCCTTAGATACAATGAGCATTGCCTTACATATTGTAAGAGTTGAACCTGAAATACCTACTTATTACCTATCAGAGAATGAGAAATGAACCCTGAAATTCTAGTAAGGCAACACGGGAATTTTCACAGTTTTCACTAAGAATCACATTTTACTTAATCAAATAAGACATTGAAGGCAGATTACAGCAGACTAAGAAAGCAAGTAAGAAACCTGATTATAGAGAAAATATAGAAGTTCACCCAGGCAAAGCCAGAGCACTCTTTTATCTGCAGCAGAGGAAGGGAGAAGAAAATAAAAAAATTTTGTATGGTGACTTCATCTCTAGATGACACATTTCTGATGAAAGCTACTATTTGGGTGTGTGAGAGAGAATGACTGTCTGCAGTTACCTAGGAAGCTGAATGTAAATTACCCGGTTTGTATTAGTTATTATCTGATGTTCATACAAATGTGTTCATTTCAGTATTGATTTAATAATAAGACTGAAGGATTTGAACTGAGCTTGGACATTGTTGGGCTCAGCTATCCTTACCCCTAAATACAATCTGAAAATCAGCCTTTGGGTTTCAATTGTTGTCAGGAGTTTCTTTTATCCAGGATTTTTGTCTGAATAGTCAGTATTTGGTTCTCTTCTCCTTCACAGTCCTCTATTCCCAAGGATAAAGGCTGTGGGAAACAGTGCTGCAAGGACCTTGGATACCGTACATGAGCAGGGAAAATATGTCAGGGCCCATCTGCATCCTGGAGCCTGCTCCAAGTCCAGCTGGGGCAAGCACCAAGTTTCTCTAGGCCAGGCTATGCTGATCTACCGAAGTGATGCTGGGGGGTCTTGGCTAACTTCCACCCTGCACTCACATGAGTGTATGCACATGTATGCATGCAAAGCTTTTCCTGGCACAAACTGACCCTCTCTTATCCCACTTCATAAATTGAGCCTGACTGTGTTCATGTAGAGGTGCTTGTTTTTCTGTCATCACAGTAGAAAACTGCATCTTGGGACTCCAACCTATACACCCAAATTGTGCACTTCAGCTTAAGTAAACCCCTCTGTTGGAGAAGACCTCATCACAGTTTTCTCACTTTCTAAGAACGTCTACCTCCATTTAGTAAAAGATCTTACAACTTCTTAGAGGTTATCTGGATTGCACATACATGATGGCAATGCCTAGTTTTGCTGTAACTACTAATTGTCTTTAACTTCTTTAAGTGCTCTAAGATTTTTTTACAATGCAACATAAATAATTATCTAACATTTACACTAGAGTTTTTAAAAGCTTTCAGTAAGACATTAAGCAATTTCACTGAAAGTTGTCACGTTTTTATTTTTTCCTGATCTGCTTATTCTATTCTATGTCCTTCCCACAGTTTTTTGTTTTTATTTTTAACAGGATCCTAAGAGGTCAGGGGCTGGAATTATATGTTTATTTGAAAAGGAGTAACATAAATGAGAGCTTGAAGAAAATTTATTTTGCATTTATACTTCCACTAACAGTTACATAGCTGAACTACCTATTTAAATCACATTTGACTGTGCAGCTGGTAGACTATCTATGCCTACACCTAATAATGTTAATTGTATTTTCTAAGTATTATTTATGTCTTTCTAGTAGGGTTTTATATCCATTTGCTTGATGTACGTAAACATCCATATTTGCTTTAATACAGTTTGCCACACAACAAGCTCTCACGAGTCAAGGCAAAATGTTGTCATTTTCCCCACTCTGTTAGTCAGTTTGATTAATGCTGTTTGCTGAAGGATGTCTGATCTTATAATGGTATTATATTCTGATGTTTTTACTATGTTTTTTGTGCTGCTTCCAGTATGAGATCCATAGCACCATAAACAATTGATAACCCATCTGTGGCTTTTTTGACACATATATTTCCAGGGTATATTGTAAATGTCCTTATCTGTAAAATCTTTTTTTTCATACTTGCCTCACACTGCTATTAATTTTGTTAATAATAATAATCATCATTCCATGTGCCTCCCTTCCTCTCTGTTGTATAGAACTCCTGTAAACACCACGTAGAGTTAACATTGTGGCTTAAGCACAGAACGTTTTGACAGACTGAGTTCTTGTAATTTACAGTACAAAACAAGTTGATAATGAACACTTCTCTGAACTAGACCTTTGGGTTATTTGTCTCGCTGTTTGAATAAGAATGTGCTCAAAGTTGTTATCTCAGAGGACAATTCTGCCACATTCAAGATGAAAAATAATGGCAGGAGAAAAAAAGTAATGATTTAAACTAGTCAAAATCTCCCAGATGTTACAACGTTCTTTATCTGTGTGTGATAGACAACATTAAAAACAGAAGAAAAAAAAACAACAGACCTTTAATTAAATATGAGAAAGAAATGGGTCACCAAAGAGATGACATATATTTGCTAACCCAAGGAAATGTTTTCTAGTGTATACAATTACTCTTTCTGTTGAGTACCATCACATTTATTATAAGATATAATATTACCTGGGGAAGACCTGTGTTGTCCACTTGAAGAGTAATTAAGCTCTCCATTTTTAACAGATTACATCTGAAAACTTAGCATAGATAAGAAATAACAAGACAAAAGCAAGCTTATATCAAATTGAAGTCATAAAAGGAAAAAGGAAAGTTAAACTGCAGAGTATTTTTAGTTTTAAAATATGAAAGCTTTTTCTTGTTCAAGAGTGTTGGCATCATTTTAAATTTGTATTTGGGCAGCAGCAATCAATTGCAAATTATTTGTAGAAAACCAGTTTCTGTTGGAATACATAAGCTAGCTCTAATGGTAGATTATGTTATTCTGTACAAAAGAATATTTTAGTTCAGAGAAAACTGGCCACAGAATGGTGAAAAAGGATTCTAGTTCATCATCATGTTTACAATAACTATTTTTACATAACTTTCTCAGAGCCTGAATCTACACTGCAAGCTAGGGATTCATTCATTTGAACTTTTCTTACTGTACCCGTATCTACTAGTTTTATGAATTCCTATAACTGTCCACTATATGCGGTAAAGTTATTGAACCACATGCTGGGATCTAGATGTCTATGCTATTTAACACGTAAGTGCTTATAGCCAGGAAAACTATCAATGAAATCCTTGCCTCACCTGAGAATTTGTGTTATTTTTTTTCAATAAATTAAAATTTGCTACTGTAAAAAAAAAAATCAAATACTGACAAGCGTGAGCGCCTCACATTGTTAACTGAATCACGATAGAATCATAGAATCATAGAATGGGCTGGGTTGAAAAGGACCACAATGATCATCTAGTTTCAACCCCCCTGCTAAATGCAGGGTCGCCAACCACTAGACCAGGCTGCCCAGAGCCACATCCAGCCTGGCCTTGAATGCCTCCAGGGATGGGGCATCCACAACCTCCTTGGGCAACCTGTTCCAGTGCGTCACCACCCTCTGGGTGAAAAACTTCCTCCTAATATCTAACCTAAACCTCCTCTGTCTCAGTTTAAAACCATTCCCCCTTGTCCTATCACTAGCCACCCTTGTAAACAGCAGTCCCCCTTCCTGTTTATATGCTCCCTTCAAGTACTGGAAGGCTGCAGTGAGGTCTCCCTGGAGCCTTCTCTTCTCCAAGCTAAACAATCCCAGTTCCCTCAACCTTTCCTCATAGTAGAGGTGCTCCAGCCCTCTGATCATCTTAGTGGGCCCTCCTCTGGGCCCACTCCAAGAGTTCCACGTCTTTCCTGTACTAGGGGCCCCAGGCCTGTATGCAGTACTCCAGATGGCACCTCACAAGAACCAAGTAGAGGGGGACAATCACCTCTCTCTCCCTGCTGGCCACCCCTTTTTTAATGCAGCCCAGAACACAGTTGGCCTTCCGGGCTGCAAGCACACACTGCTGGCTCGTGTCTAGCTTCTCATCTACGAGGACCCCCAAGTCCTTCTCTGCAGGGCTGCTCTCAAGGAGATCTTCCCCCAGTTTGTATAAATACCTGGGATTGCCCCGACCCAAGTGCAGCACCTTGCACTTGGCTTTATTGAACCTCATTAGGTTTTCATGGGCCCACTTCTCCAGCCTGTCCAGGTCCCTCTGGATGGCCTCCCTTCCTTCCAATGTATTGAATGATAGAAACAGGGAGAAATAACAGAGGTTGCCTACTCCATTCCATAATTCAAAATCAGACCAGCTATAATTGTGTTATTCATATTGGATTCTAATCACTTGTGTTTAGAGAGTTTTTCATTAAGTAGAAATAGCCTAGATTGGCTGTTCTGGATGCAGACATCTAAAACTAGGCAAGGTGAATCCCAGACTTTGTGCCAGAGCAGGAATAGAGGACAGACTGGTAAGAGAAATGGGTAAAAAGACTAAATGTCTGTAAAACTGCCAAGGCAGTGAGGATAGTATTGAGGTTCTACCCTAATAAGTTGTAGATAAATGCTCGCAATCACGTATTGTTCAATGACGATCAAATTATTTCTTCACAAGTAATAGAAACACCTTAAATAATATTAGAAAGATTTTAACAGATAACTTCTGTGATTTTAGAGGTTGTACCTAGATGCAAGATAAAAGATTGCATTAGAAATGCTGAGACCACACATGATGGGCAGGAGTTGGGTAACTAAATTATTCTTTCTAGTCTAAGTTACAAATACCCATGTAATAGAGTTTATAGTACTTTTCTAAAGAGCAGTATTATTTTAGTTCAGCTAAGGAAATTACTCATGCTGCTGAGGAATTAATTTCCACAGTTGGATATTGACATGAATCATAAGAATTCTACTGGAAACAAAATGCCTTTTAACTTCAAGTGAAAATTTCTGTTGACACAAATGAGGCAGAACCATAAAAAATATTGAGACTTTCAGTTAACAAGACCTTTCATGAAAAATTTGGCAAACGTAAAAAAATCCTAGAAAGATTGGAGTGCTTTTCTCTTTCTATAGAGAATAAAGGTTAAGAAAAAAAATCAACTAAGAATATGACAAGAAAAGCCTCAATTTCTAGTAAGCGGTGTGAGCATTTGGTTGAGTATCATAGACTTCAGTATCATTCTACCTGCCTAGAATAGATGGCTTAACTTCCATGCAGAAATTAATTCTCTTAGTTTTGCATGGTTGTCTGAAGTGTCAGCTATGTGCTTGTTGTATGGGCACCTATCACTATGAAAAACTGTTCAAAACTCTCTGCTGTGAGACGTGCAATGACTTTTCTTTACCGGTGTGAGTTCTGCTCTAAGGACACTCCAAAAAAGAAGGGGAATGGTGAACCTCCAAGCATACTTATCCCATCCTGCCTACAACCTATAGGCCTGAGCTAGCGTACTTCGTGTTCTGCATGAAAGCACATTCAAGCTGTCTGCCTGAAATGGAATGCAGGAGACATAGGAACAGGAAAACACATGCAGGAGCAAATAATGTCCTGCAGTCATAATCAGGGAACCTCGTCAAAGGAAAAGGCTTAGGATCAACTTCTCCCTTCAGCAGCTAGTGTGAAATGCAACTTTTTATCTTTTTTCAGTTATCTCATATCTCTCATCTCTGGGCACTTAACCCTAGCACTGCTATCCTCAGGAGAGTTGTACTTCAAAGGGTAAAAGGTATTTTACCCTGTGTTCTATGCATTCAGTCCGTTAAGGCTGCGGAGGACCTGGCTTTTACATTTTCACCGATGGGAAACTTTTAAAAACAATAAGCATATACTCAAAAAAATGGATGCATTCTTACTCAATCCCTCATTGTCCAACAGTAACATTGTAAGGCTATCTTCAAAAGAGGGAGGAGGTGACTCCTTGCTAGATGGATCTTCCTAGTAATTAAATTCTACTGTTTTCTTCCATAATTGGTGGCAAATTTTGGAGCCTGATCCTCAGTAGATAGATATGCTGCTCTGTCTATCATTGCTCTAGGAGCCATCTTTGGGTGTTACCTATTAACGGAACTGCATGGTTGTCACTGTGTCATGGGCAACACATACTTTCCGTTTGGATGTGGTGCTCAGGGACATGATTTAGCAGAGGGTTGTTAGAGTTAGGGTAGTATGGTTACGTTGTGGTTGGACTTGATGACCTCTAAGGTCTTTTCCAACCTCAGCAATCCTATGATTCTTTGATTCTCTGCTCCTCAGTTTTGCATTGTGCTTACATTTAAAACCCTCTTCAGCTTAGCTGAAAAGACTTGAGGTACTGATGAAGCCAGAATAACTTAAACAATAATAGTACCTTCCTAAATTACTCAGAATTCCTTACATATTTCAGTTACATTACTTTAAGATCAGAAAACTCCATATCACAACTGAGTAAAATCCCTAGAAATTGTCTCCCAGGGTAACACATATACAGTAGCTACCCTGACTTCCAATAAGAGTATTCTTCTTTGACATCTTTTATCACAAGATTTTTTTGATTATGTATTTTCATATTACAATGTTCATAATAAAAAGATATCCTTTTGATCATTAGATTTTTTTTACTACTCAAGGTAACAATAAAGGCTGAACTTGAAGCTATATCCTGTTGTGACTTAATGTAAGGCACAGGGACACTTGTTTATGAACTGACAGTTGTTTGTGCTTATTCAGTGAAAATTATCCAGCATTAATAACTTCCAGAAAGTTTCTAGCCAACTTAAATGTCAGGAAAGAATTATTTTAATGACTTAGCTGCTAACCAGAGGGTTTATGAATGCTTTGAACTTCAAACACATGGACAGATAAAACTACCTGTATACTCTGTTAGGTTTTATATGAAACTTTATTACAGTGTGTTAATCACAGGTCTATATTGATAACTATATGCAAACTGATAATCCCCATATTTGGAATGTATCCATTGGCCTCAATTCTTCATTGTTATTCAGCAAAGAAAAAAAAGGTTTCTCAGTTGGGAAAGAATATGAGTTAGATATAATTCAAGTGAAAGCAGGTACAATCAGGAAGAAATCATTACTCTTCAATAGAAATAGTCTTCTTGAAGATTACATTGACTGCTCTTTGACCGTACTGTGCACCAGTGTTTAGTGTCAGCATAGCAATCTAAGAACACAAGGCATCCATATAAACTTTTAATGAAACTGGAAAATGGGACTCAGTTGTAATAACGTTGTATTGTCTGCATGTGCCAGAGAGTGATTGGAAATAACTAAACAAGTTTATTGTAACATCATTTATAGAACAATTTTTTTCCCTTAAGAGTTCTTACTTTTCTAGACAAATTTAAAATGGTGAGAAATACAAATTAAAACAGAATAAAGTAATAATTACTGGTGGTAAGAGATTTAGGTGATCCCATTATCTGGATATCATTAATCATCTGCAAAGGCCAAATTCAGAAAACTCCATCTTATTATTTTTGGGGAAAAAAAGAAGAGAGAAAAAAAAAGAAACATGAGAAAAATGTGGGAACTTTTTAGCATAACTGACCCGTTCAGCAGGTAGGTGAATAGTATTGCATATTAAGAACATGTTTAAATAGAGGAGCAGGAGAAATGCAGAGAGGAGAAAAATACATGCAATCTTACTACAAAGACTATATTGACAAGAAATTGTTTAATTTAGTGAAACAGTTACCAACAGTGTTACACAGAACAGCAACAAAGCAAAACTTTAAATATTTCTATGTAGAAATGACTAACACTGATTCCTATCAGCTTGCTTTACTGTACCACATCTGTGGGATATGGTAAAAAAGTATTTCATTTTGTACTGTTTATACACAACGCACAAAAATGTGCTAGATCCTTTGCAGACTTAAAATAATTGTCTTTCCAGGAGATGGTTCTTTTATTCTTCCCTGTTTGGCTGCTCCCTTTAATCTAAAATTAAATCCATTTAGAGTGATAGTATACATTTACTTCTTGTATATAGAAAGCAAAACATCAACTCTGGTATCAAGCAGACTGCTGGATCAAAGGCCCATGGCTTTCTGACAGTCTATGAAGTTACCGTCCCTGGAGAAAGGCTGAACTTCTGCTCCTACCACACAATTCCTGGCTGCAGAACTTGGCAGACCTCCTCCCTTGCACAGCAGGGTGTATCGCTGCCAGCTTCCACTGCTAAAGAAAACAGAAGCAGCAAAAGCAATTTGCCTCCAGGCTGTAAGATGCATCATTTCAGACAAACAATCCCCATTAAGAGGGCTATAGTAAAAGACCCACTCTTGCAGAGATGTGAAAAATACAAGTACGCTTTTAATTAAGGACTAGTACACTGTGACAGCAGAATTGGGGCTCTTTGATAATAGTAACGACATTTTCAACCATTGCAGATAGAGCTCATTCATGACACTTCCACTTCACAAAAATGAGGCCCCATGAGTTTGACTTGCAAGGTGCAGAGCCCTCCCACAATGTTCTGAGTGCCCTTAACTGCCACAGAAAGCAGAGGGACTTGCTCACACACAGCCGTCCAACAGAAATGCTCAGTGTCTATAAGATCAAGTGAACAAAAGGTAGATGAACAACAGTCTTCTGAGAATGCCCAGCTTTGTCTCCTCCAAAGCCCCTGCTTGATTGATTAAAAATGCACTGACGTTACACAGTGTTAACTATTCCTGTGAGCAATGCTTATTGTTCTTTTTGAACTTTTTTGTCCAGTACCTCGGTCTGAATTCAGCCTCCAGCTGTATTGTTATTCCTGTGATTTATAGCAGGAGATCTGAAACAGATTTCTACAGCAATATCTTGCTCTGCCCACTTCCTGGGATTTTGGTCTCCTTCTTACACTGAGGTGAATCTGTCATTTTTCATTTCTTTCCCTCAGATGCTAGATATACTTTGCTACAAGTGGTGACATTCTGCTATCAACTGGCTGTGAGCTTGTCTCGTCCTTTAAACCACCATCTGTCTTTACCTTCCCCTGATCTTGCAGATTCCTGCTGTGCTGGTTGCTGGACACGATTCCTTGAAGAATGTCTCCCAGAAGTTCTTAGTATTTGCACAGGAATCCAAAAAATTAAAAAGATGTACCCCTTATAACAAATGCCACTCACTGGATCAAGCATTGGAGGCATGCAGACTCAGGCACTTACAGACTATAGTAGCAGTACTGAGATATAAGAATCTAAAATATGAACTAAACAACTTTGAGTTAAATCAGAATAAGAAGCTTGCTTGATGCTGACATCATTTACATTAGGTCTGTTTTAAGGCATTTCTTTGTGAAAATATTTGTGATTTTAAAATAATTACTAAGTTTCTTATATGCCTTTGTTTGTAGGCATACCTAGAAGTGAAAATAATTTGTAGAAGTAGTGCTTGGGAACTCAAAGATCACTCTGCAAGTCTGACAAAGTCAAAATGTTTGTTTGACTTACACATTGTCCATATTTCCTTGTACTGCCCATACATAAATTTCTCCAAAAGTAATGCCTCCTATTTACTTCCATGGAAACTACAAAGAACAGAATAATGCTACTTGATAAATCAAATTCTCGGCTATGAAACACTATTTTTCAACATAATCACCATGATATGCATTTTTGACACCAGTGAACAAAAGCGTGGATGACTCACTTGTAAAAATCAGCGCCAGTGGAGGTGAACCTCTGTCGCCGTTGTCACTGTTGAAATGCACCACCGACCACCTCACTGTGCTCATATCCACTGTTTGTTCTCCATGTATGTTCAGTAAACATCAGTGAATGTCAACAGGTGCTGTTTTTTCCACATGGAGGAATTTAGTGCCGCACTTCTGCCTCACAAGCACTTCCATGTCTGATGCCATTTTGTCAGACTGTCCCTCTGCTGCCATCTGTCACACTGCAACAAAACATAATGGAATATTGGCAGGAAAGTTCAACCTCTACTGCCATACCACCAACATTCTACTCAGATGTTACGGGCCAACATCATAAAATAGGAAGCATTACTTTTGGAGCAGCCTTTGTATACATGGGTGTATTACCTAATAATGGAACTCACAAAAGATAACATCCCTAAATATCTTCTGTTTTTTTAAAGATTAATAAACTTCTGCTTTTTGTTCTGTGCTGCAGATTGCTTCCTTATAGGCAACTAATTTTCTTCTTAATGCTAAAATGATGCTGATCCAAATCTGTATCAGGATTGCTTTTCAGCTGTGTATCGTGAATGCATCCATCCACGTTAGTGGATTTGTTTCTGACAAAATATGAAGCAATGGCATATCCAGGTGATGATTTTGTGATGAATGCTACACGGATTTGTGATTATCCATGTATTAATGGAAAATCTATGCTGACTATCTAAGATGACAGTCAGCAGGAACTTTATGGGAAACATAATATCTGTGTATTTATTCATCCTGTAGTGTTACAGAAATATGAGCTAGAAATTTATTTTTTATTTTCTTACTTATGGCAGTGATAGTACTATCTTTAATAGTTGTTTGTCTGTAAAGCCAGGTACAGTATTTACCAGGAATTCCTAGCTAAGACACAGACAGCTCTATAAAAGCTTTTAAAACAGCCTCTATTAAAATGTCTCCACTATGACACAAGGTAGAAGTACTCTATTTTGAGACAGAAGTGGAAATGTCATTTGTCATTTGGAAACTAGAAATCTCTCCCATTTCTGTTTTTAAGATTATGGTTTTAAAACCCTGACATTTTTCACTACAGCTTAAACTACCATGTGCATAAATACATACAAAGTCCTGCAGACAAGCTATTTTTCCAAATCAAAGCAAATCAATGGCTGCTTAAAACATAATGCTGCAGATACTTGTGGGTAGGAACAGTCTGATTTGCCCATTACATGAGTATTGATTTTTGATTGCAGAGGTTATTCTGCAGATGAAAAGATCATAATCGTACTAAGAGATGCTTCACTGAAAACTTGCATTCCACAAAACCAAGTAGCAAAACCAATCCTGCAAACTAAAAAACAAAAAATAACTGCTATCTTTGCCCTGTTTTCAGGTTTGTGCTTAAATGTCTACTCATATCAGTCCTACCTATACAGCAAAAATGGAAAACAGAATGCTGGAGAAGAGATAAAATAAATAAATAAATAAAAGAATAAATAAAAAAGGAGAGAAAAATGAACTTTCTAGTCTGGTTTCTTTACACATGGCAAGGACGTGGCCCAATTTCTCTCCTTCCTTCACTACAGAAGCTTGAGAAGAGATTTATAAACAGTGAGGGCAGGGATGCAACAGGTCAGGAAAAAAAAGGCTTTTTGGATTGTACAGAAAAATAACCAAAAATTCAAAACATAAATGTGCTCAGCTGCTGGATTTTGTCCTGGAAACATGTCTGTGCATAGGCATGTCCCTGTCTGACTTGAAAGATTCTGAAAGCACCATGACTTCTGCATCAGTGCACAAGTACAGCACCCCCAGGCTCAGCTAATCGAGTCAGGATGTGGGAGGTAGAGTATTTCTCTGTTATTATCCTGTAAGGCCCCTAATCCTGCTATACATACTCAGTGCTTGTATAACACTCACAAACTGTACAAAAATTGATGGAGCAGCTTCCACTTTCTTCAAAATGAAGAAACTGCATTTCTCCTTCTGACCTTTGGTATTACAGCTCCTCAGTCAGAGCAGTGGCTCAGCAAACTAAATACCCAGCATGAGCATATTTAACTTCACAACTTCTACCACCTATGTGAGTGTCCTAAATATTAGACTGCAGATATTTCTCTGCAGATTATTTAGTAGGAGAGTATCCTCTCCTACTAAAATGGTGGATCTGCAGTATAAACTGAAATTCATTGGAACAGGAGGGGAAACTGGGAGCCTAAATAAAGTTTGATGAATTTTTGATCCCAAAACCACCAACTTGTCTAAGTAAATGAAGAGTTAACATTAAATATAATCAGGGTAAAGCTGAAATATGAAAGCACGGGCATCAGAGCACTACCACCTCCACCCAGAAAGCATTAGTTGCCCTTTGTGTATTCTGGGAAGAAAGCTGACTCTACAGATGTGTTCATCTGTAGGCATTGTGTATTCAGAGTGTACTTCTTGCAAATGAGTGTATTTGGATTATATCTCTTGGATAAGGCCCCAGCAAGGACTTACAGAGAGGAACGTGAAGTCCAAGGAGGAAATTCAATCCTTACATGACTGGAGATTAAGGAAAAAACCAAGATACTAGATAAAGGAGATGTCAACCTGTTATGGATCTAGTTCAAGGAAGACATGGAATGCTGTAGATGTCCATGTTTTGCTTGTAGCATGGAAGTATTTAAGAAAATAATTCTTTGTTAATAATTATGGGTGAGCTGGTAGGCAGGTGATCCCAGCCATAGGCGTTGCATGCATAGTTCTTATTAAAAGTGTTACTATTGAAAATGCATAGAAGTCATTAGAAAGAAGGAGTGGTATATGAAAAAAAAATCTTCTGATTATAAAAATTTGTTTTTTCTTCTCTTCCTTTTCTCATCATTCCCACTACTGACCTGCGATGTTACAAAAAAAGAGACCTGGATGTACAGGCACATCCTCTATAACTTGCTGCCTGAGGCAAGGACACCTACAACTGCAGTCCAGGCCCCTAAGATCCTGACTGAATGTTTTGATCCCAGATTATATGAAAGGTGGCCACCAGAGCAGTTGTCATCACTGAAGGGGTAAGAATCCAACTGTGCCCCATGTAAAATACAAAGCTGGTACTCATAGTCTCAGGCTTTGATAATGTCACAGTTATTTGCTCAAAAGATTTAGGCACATAAGTAGTTTATTAGTCTCAATTAGCTGTAGGGAGAAAGGTAGAGATGGAGCTACTCCACTGAACTGAGATTGCGATCTCTATAGCATAACTAACCTCTGAAATTTTTCTTGAGCAGACACTCTAAATAAAGCTTTTTGCATTCTTGGATTCAAGCACATAATTATCTTTTGGATCTCAACTTTTTCTTGTCTCTAATATGTGCATGCAAATGCATTCTTTCTTTGCTTACAAAAAAAAAAATTGCTTATTTGTGTAACATAGTGAAATTTGTGCAATGTAATTTGTTACAGACAGAAAGCAACAACGAATAAGCAGTAGCATTGAGTACTGCAGTGTAATGATGAACAATAATAAAAATAACTTCAAAGTTGCACACTTTTTCAGATTCAAACTTCCCAAAAACTTTCACTGCAGTGAAATGACCATGTTTAAGCTTGCAAAAATAGTTCCTTACCTTAGAAATATTGCCTTTTTTTGGTATGCTACCATCCCCTCTCCTTTCATGTTCTAGGAAGTTGTCTTGTCTTTGTTCTTTAGTTGTCATTTTGGACAGTTTCTCTTGTTCTGAAGAGGCACATATCTTCTCAAATTGCTACAGATTTTCTGTGAATAGAAAGCTTTGAACATAAAGGCAGTGGTTTTATATCACAGTTGAGTCCAGCTAAGTAGAAATGGATGTCTCACTCCATTCCTTTGGACGTAGAAAGCATCTTTCTCTGTATTTATTAGAGTAATCTGAAAGGAGGCACTGACTTTGAGAAAATCTTCTGTTGAATCTGTTTTCTTATGCTTCCATTTTTAAGAATTTCAGTAGTACACTTTTTCACCACCATCAGCTGCTGATTGCACATGGCTGGAGATGCGATAAAGCTATATTTTTTAATCTCCCTGTGGTCAGCTTTATGATTCTGCTAGATATTCTACTCTGGATATCAGTCTGTAGAACTGACTCACCGGTGGGGAGGAAAATGGGCAGGTTTTCATTTTTACTCTCCTTGAGTATGAGTGTTTCTCTTGAACTGTTTGTTAATATTAGATTATACTGTCCCTCTTCCATTTCTATTTTGAGGAACAGTGGGACAGAGAGATGAGACTTTACTAAAATATAATACAGAGCATACAGAAAAAAAAAAGCGTGAAATATGGAATGATAAGGTTATTAAGGGAATGTCTGTGGCTGATGAGGCAGTTTTAGATTTCTGACTACAATAGCAGAGGCAGCATGTTGTGAAGAAAAACATTTGTACCAGCATGCCTCAAAACAAAATGTCAAAGCAGTATTTTGCTCTTTTGCCACTGTTACAGAGCTAGGTGTGCCTTTGCCTTTTCAGTGTCTCTGTCTACATTCCTGAAATGTTAGGTGACTTTAATTGTTGAATGGAATTTAAACATTCTTCATTCAAACTGAGCATAAAGTACCACCACATCCAGTCATAACAGGGTGTTTAACCTACTACCCTTTGCCCAGGATAGGGAAAGAATCTAAGAAATTGGCCATGTACTGAGTGACATTGTCCCTCCCTCGCTTTAGCTATCTCCCTTTTACAGTTCTGGCTTTAACAGTCTCTCTTAATGAGAGCCTACATCTCAAATACTGTGCCAGTGTGAAGACTTTTTTTCTGTCCATGTGAATCCTTACCCCTGTGATTGTCTCCCACATCCACTTACTGAAATCAAAGTGCTGCAGTGCTGATCAGCAGCCATTAAAACAAAGTTATTTGAGGGCTTATTTGCTTGTTTGTTCAGCAATTGGAACAAAGCAGCAGGCAAAGGGCTTTAAAACAATCAGCCCACAGACATATCCAGTCTCACGTTATGCTTTCTTTCAAGCATCGTTAGATAAGATTCTCTCCTGCGTTATGGAAATGCAACTGAGTCAAATGAGACCCAGGACAGACTCTCCTAGTGGTCTCTGCCTTCCTTCTGTGTATCTGCCTCTAAAAGTCCCTCCTCTGTATTTGCTGGGAGTTTCTGGGCATAGTTACAATGGAGATCAACATTTATTTGTTTCAAACCCCAATTTTGAAGTCTCAGAGGCTTGATTTTTTTTTTTTTTTCTGATGAAAAAATCCATCCAGCAGAAGTTTATCCAGGAGTATACAATGTGCTACTTAGTCAGTGGCTTGGAAAGCTACACCTGTATGATCCTTCTCACAAGCTGGCCTTGAGCTTCTGAGAGCTTGGAGTCCCCTGTTAATAGGAATGCTTATTCTTCTTGGTTAATTTTCAGATTCAATTCCATCAAAGGATACACATGAATTATAGTATTTCAAGTGTAACTAGATCTTATTTAACTCCATTATACAAAATTTTGTACAAGTTCCCTCATTATAGGAAATGAAGATTCTGAGATACCGAGAAGTAAAGGGGGAAAAAAGGGAAGAACATGAAAAAGAAAGCAAATACAGTCCTACAGAAAATAATTAAAATAATATCAGAAAGTGAGAGAAAAAAATATTGCATAAAGAAATTGCACAGGAGACAGACACAATGCTTCTGTGAGCTGATACCGAGAAATCAGAAAGAACCGCATCTTGCATTCAATGATCATTTTAATCAGACTCTAACAGAAAAGTTCAGAACCAGCACACTAAGATCTATGTGACTCAAGTTACAGAATGACAAAATGGCTGAGGTTGAAGGGGAACTCCAGAGATTATCTAGTCCAACCTCCCTGCTCTAGCAAGGTCCCCCTAGAGCATATCTATTAGGATTGTGACCAGACAGCTTTTGAATATCTCCAGGGAAGGACATTCCACAACCTCTCTGGGCATTCTGTGCCAGGGCTCAGTCACCCTCACAGAAAACACTTTTTGTGTTTTGGTTTGTGCCTGTTGCTTCTTGACGTAACACAGGGCACCACCAAGAACTCTGGCCCCATCCTCTTGGTGTCTTCCTTTCAGTCACTTACACACACTAATCAGATGCCCCTATGCTTCTCTTCTCCAGGCTTAACAGTCCCAACTTCCTCAGTATTTCCTCATATGCGAGATTCTCCAGTCTCCTGTTCACTTTAGTAGACTTCAGTCCTGTTAATATAGTGGAATGAAGAGCCATCCTTGGTACAAGAGAGACTCTATATTTTAGAAATGTTAGGCAATCACAGAGTTATTTATTTTTTACTTTACTTACTTTTCTTTATCAGGAAGAAAATGTTCTCCAATAAAAAAAATAAAATCCCACTGAAACTTATTTTCATGTCCCATATAATATAGACACCTCACAAATGTTTGGCATTCTACGTCACTTAATTGTTTTTGGAACTCTTGGTTCCTCATTTTGATACAATAATGTTTAATATTAGTTATTATATCAATGCATTTTCCATTGTTATGCTCTTTGCCAATGTACAAAATATCTGCACAAAAGGAAAAATGTTTTTTGCAGAAACGTGGAAGATGTCTCCAGAGTGAATAAGGGAAAGTTGAGATACAAGAACAGGAAGCAGAGTAGTCTAGAAGAACAGTAGGTTAGCTGTTGAGTCTGAAATTATCCATGACACATTTGCCATTGAAATATTCCTCTGCTGAGGACCTGTGGAGTGAAAAAAGACTGTATGAAAACTCTGCTCACTCAAGCCTTGGGAAACTATCTAAAACTGAATATATATTTTTCTTTTTCTTTCCTCAGGTAATAAAAAAAATAACAAGCTTCAGGTTTATGTAAGTGAATCTTTGAGACTTTTGTTATTATTATGAAGGCAATGTTTTAATGATTTTCTCACTAACAAAGTATTAGCACCTAGAAGCATCAAACAATTTTCTGCCACAGTTACATGCAGACAGTTGTATCAAGCAAAAATCAAAGATTGCCCCAAAATTTTATTAGGCTGCTTTGGAAATTCTGCTTTGGAAGTATCTCTTCTCATAACATGAAAATCATTTTTATTGTTTATAAGATAAGACTTTTTCTGTCTGCTGGAGTTGAACAGTGTCACGGGTTATCTCTGGATACAAGTCCGTGACAGGGGGGCACAGGCCCCGGAAAAAAAAAACGGAAGAGCGAGGGAAAAAAAAAAGAAAGGGGTACGAAC